>PYAF01005867.1:900121-912002 GCA_007407185.1 Glycine tomentella
TAATATTTCTCTTTTTTAAAATAAATTATCACGATTATTGCAAAATAATGAGTAGATCTCTAAATTAATTATTAAAATTTTAAGAGTTAAACATTTTAGCTATACATTTTTAAAAATTATTTGTTAATTCTTAACTCACATTACAAGTTATTATTATTATTTGCAAAGTAATGGTGAAAAGTAAAATAAAAAAATATTAAATTAAATGAATTTTTACAAAATCATATACTTACTCGGTTCTAAAATGAGTACTATTTTATATTATTTTTATACTAACAAATAAAAATTAATAAATAAAAAATAATAATAATTTTTAAAAATTATTTTATTATTAATATTATACTTAGAAGTTGAAGTGATATTTACTAGAAGTATTATTGAAAACAACAACTAATATTATATTAAAAATTAATATGACATTTATTTTAAGACAATATTTTAAAATGTGACATTTATTTTAAAAAAGAGAAATATTAATTCAAAGGTTTCAAAAAAAATTAATGAGTAAAATGTCCCATATATAGGTAACATAAAAAGATGTCCCATCTATATAAACTTAAGGCCTAATTATGTGTTTCTTCTTATACTTTTTTTTTTATTTAATGATATACTTGTAATAAAGTGATTTAATGATAAAATAAATATAACTTTTCTCTCCAAATAAATAAATTGTCATAAATTATTTTGAAAGATGTCATCATGTAAATAAACTAAAACCTAATTGATAAAATAAATATAACTTTTCTCTCCTAATATTAAGTAGTTGATATATAATAAAATTCAATATTTGTGTTCGAATCTCCCATTATCTCTTCCCAGTTTTTTTTTTTTTTTCAAGGTTCCTATTAATTTTTTTCATAATTCATCTCATTGGTAATGCTTTCTTTAGCCTTCAAAATAATTTCATTTTCTAATCATGGTAATTAGGCATTAGTCCCTTGTACTTGTCAAGAAGTAATGCACGTTAAGATCTTCTACGTCACATAGTGAGTGGATTTTGTTAAGAGGGAGGACCTGCAAAGTAAAGAACATGATTCTGACATTCAAGTAAATACATCAATTATGTGAGAATAATGTATAAAAATGTGTATAACAATGAGACATATGGATACTTGTGAATGAGTACAGATAGTAGATGTGTCTCGGTATGAAATTGGGTGTCTCTTAGTGTAAGAGTCTCAATTCGTGTGAGTGTGTTGATGAGTTGTGAATCAGCATGATAACAGGGTGGAACGGGGGTGGGTATTGCATTCCTCGTCCCCGTCCCTGACTCAAAAATCGCTTCCCCCCTCCGTCCCTGATCCTTGTTGGGTTTTAAAACTCATACTCATCTCTATTGGGGTTGGGTTTTCCCTTCCCTGCCCCGCCCCCGCTATTTGGTTAAAAAAATTATTAAAAAAATCAGACGAAAATGCTAATTACGTAACAAAAAAACAATAACAAACCCACATTCAAAATATGCGATCATAATTTAAAAATTACAAAACAAAACAATAGATTCAATTTAAAAAAATTACAAAATAATATATCTTTTTTATTTTTTTAATATTATTTATTTCAGGGCATGTGCAAGTGCAGGATGGGTATCAATAATCTCATACCCGCTCCCGCCTCCGCTTCTGGCTATCGGGGAAAACCTGAACCCGAACTCGATAAAATCAATTTTTTCCATTAAAATCGAGGCGGATATCCACCAGGACCGGTCCTGAAAATTCTTTGGCCAAGGGCGAAGTAAAAAAAATGGGCCCTTAACACATAAAGTTTTGAAATACAAATAATATTAAAATTAAGGGATGAAAAAAATGGACTCCTAACACACAAATTTTTTGAAATGCAAATAATATTAAAACTAAGGGATGGAGAAAATGGGGTCCTAACACACAAAATGGGCCTCTAATACAGGTTTTATTTTTATTTTATTTTTAATTTTTTTTACTTAAGCTATCGGAGTATCGGTAAAAAAATTTTGGGCCCTGGGCGGGCGCCCCGCTCGCCCTGCCCCAGGGCCGACCCTGATATCCACAGATTCGAGTCCCACTGTCATGCCTAGTTGTGAAGGGTTAGACGAAACCTGATATTTATAGAGTGAAGGGAACCTCGAGTCCTTATATGTCAGGGTTGTTACAATAATGTAACAACCCTTATAGATAATTATTAACATGTAAATAAAGGTTAATAGATAATTGTAGATTATAGATAAAAACTTATAAATAATGTGTACGTTGTTATACATAATATGTAGTTTGTAAATAATTTTGTGGTTTATAGATAATTAGGTATATGCCATTAGATATGAAAGTTACAATATTATCAATAATAATTAAATAATAAGACATTAAAGATAATTTGTTTAACTTAACATATTAATGAGAGGAAATGTTTGTGCTCCCATAACAGGACTAATATGAAAAATAGACACATGTAAGTGGTCAATTGTATTTTTTTAACTCCAAACAATACATTCCATGTAGAACTTAAAATATTCTCTAAACTTTAATCTTTTTTGGCCGGTTATACAAGACATTCTTAATTCAAGACCATTAAAAACATTTTGTCATTCTTCAATAATAATGTATTATGTAGAAAAATCAAACTCAATTTATTTTTCCTAAATTCAATATGTATTGCAAAGTAAGTCATATCTATTAATAAAAATAAGTGCAGTTTTAATTAACAAAATAAAATAGGTGTACAATTTTTTTTTATAAAGTCATAAATACATATACTCAATAAATGTAACTGATGATAATACATGCTGAATAATAAGTGATAACCTTTAAAAGTAATTATGTTTAATATTAAAATTAGTTTCATAATTCAATTCAATAAATTAAAATATGTGAGAATATTTTAAAATCCTACCGAAGTAAAGATCTTAATTAGAATAGTTAAAAAAAGCATGTTGTAATTAAAGTCTCGTGAGTGCTTGTATGGAGCATGCATGATGTGAGCCTGCTATTATACTAAACTAAATATTCCCATGATACTCCGTGCCTCTTTGATCCATTGATGCCGAGGGAGTTGAGAGTGAAAGATAAAGATAGCCGATCGCAAATTCCACCCAGATTACGCCACATTTGTTTTTTGACACAAACCCAATACAATCATGTTAATTAATCACTGCCTAGGCCCTTCGTAAATAAAAACTGCCATTGCTGACAGAAGAGAGTCCACAGAGTGCTGTTTTTATTGAAACCACTGATCCTTTTTTTTTCTCCTGAAACCAACACACACACAAAATAAAAATAAAGTAAAATAAAAACCACCGATTCCCAAACCCACGCGTCTTTATAAGAACCCACCAACCGGTTATTCCTCCTACTACCACAAACCGCTTTCTGATTAATTTCTTCCCTTGTCTTGTGTGTGTCCTATCTATGCTTCTCTCTTTCTCAGTACTACTACTGCTCTCTCGGCAACTCCATGCCAATTTTTCAGTGCTCATGATGGTGGCATGAACTAGTGGGCAAATAAAGACCACAGTGAAAAGGGATAACCCCACTAGTCATAAAAGGAAGAGAAGAGAAAAGGAAAAAAAGAAAAGAAAAGAGAGGGGCTTTATGAGTTGTGAATAATCATCATCACCTGAGTTGCTTTTAACTTTTTTTTCTTTGTTTGAATTTTCCTTTTTTTTTTTTTTTTAAATGTTTTGGTGGTGAAATTGGATATTTGGGACCAGTTGTTTGGGTTTTAGCATAGAGGGTGTTTCGGCTTTTACTCGTAAGGCAGTAATAATTTGATAGGAGCCTAGATATAAATGCAAAAATGCAAAAAAAAGAAAAAAAATTGAAAGGGAGAAATAAATAAAGGTAGCGAAAAGAAGGAACAAAAATATAAACTCATCTTTGTTCTGCTGTCTGATGCATGCACGTCTGGTCCTTTGATCATGACTACTGAGGGTCTCTTCGCATGTCGTTTTTGAGCCCCATCGTGTTTCTATTCTCAGAAACAGGGGAATCGAGGGCGAGAAAGCCGGGGAAAAAGTCACCTTTCTTTCTTTTTCATTTTCATTTAATAAAAAAAATCTCTTTTTTCTATATCTGTTTCTCCACTTCTTTTCTCAGTGGTTTTGGATTGGAGGTCACAGAGGGTGAGAGAGAGGTTTCTAATTTCTATACATGGAAACTTGTTTCCAATTAGCAGTTTTTCCCTTTTTCTTCTTCTAAGCCTTCACAGAATTTATAGGTTGGTAATTTTGGTGTTTGCCGCTTCAAAACTGATGGCAGTGTTTGGTTGGCAACCTTGTCCTTTCAGCTGATTCCTATGATCTTTCAGTCACACACAAACACAAACATAAACACTAGTTCAACAACTTAAGGTTCTAAATTTGTGGCATATTCTGTGTCTTGGTTTCAGGAAACATAAAAATAAGCTATGGTGAGTGAGTGAGTGAGTGAGTAAGTAAGTGAGAGAAACCAAAAAACAATGGCAGATTCAGAAAAGTACAACAAGAAACCCTCTTCATCTTTCTTCAGTTCTCCAAGGTTGTTCACCAATTTCACTCCGAAAGGTTTCCATGAAACCGAAACCATGAGCCCTACCTCCACACTCGACAGCAAGCCTTTCTCTGGCTTCAAGAACCCTTTTTGGTCAGAAACTAACAGCCCCAGAACCCCAGGGAGTGAACACAAGCGTTACTGGGACAAATTGGATTCCAAAGGCGTTGGTCTTGGCCTCGTCGATGCTCTTGTTGACGAAGACAAACATGGTGGTGAAGTGAGTTCGAAATCGGAGTCTCGAATGGTTGTGTTTGGATCTCAGCTCAAGATTCAGATTCCTCCACTGTCTCCATCTGAATCTTCCAAATTCGTAGCTGAGAAGGGAAATTCTGTATCTGGGGTTGCTGATGCTAATAATTCTCAGCGTGTTTTTGTGGGGTGTCTCTCTGCGAGTGAAATGGAACTCTCTGAGGACTACACGCGCGTGATTTCACGCGGGCCTAACCCGAGAACCACTCACATATTTGATAATTGCATCATTGAGAGTAGCTGCTTTGAACTTGGGTGCTCTGCTTCTTCTGCTAAAGAAAATGGGTGTTTTCTTGATCACACCAGCTATCACTCTCGGAGCTTTCTCAGTGTCTGCTTTCACTGCGAGAAAAATCTTGGCCAGGGTAAAGACATCTACATGTACAGGTAAATTTGCTTATTCTTTATCTCTATCCCCTTTAATTTATCTATGATAACAATAACTTGTTGAATCATTGGTTCTTGAGATAGGAATGTGATTGGCACGTTCAATTTGAGAGAATTAACAGCAAATTGTGCTCATTTCTTGTTTAAGACAACATGTATCTTCAAAAAACCATTTTATCCGTGTTAGGTAGAATTATTATAAGTAATAATTTTTTTCAATATTTGTCTCATCTTATTCTGCTCCGAGTAGGATTAGTTGGTAGAGGATACCTATGGTAATAAAAGAAGAAGCAAAATTTACTCATTTGTTTACTGCAAAGCTGCTTTAATATCTGATCATCAAAGGGTACAGCTTTCATATATTTGCAGGAAATTAAATATGATGTCATAATGAATAAGGCTGGCCATATCTGGCTAATTTCATTTTTGTCTTCTTTGTATCTTTTGAGTTCTTGGTCTTAATTCTCAATGGTTAATAACTATTCCCACCCCTCCTCCTAAAACAGCAAAGATGGGGAAATTGCGAATGGAAATATTGTTTTGCTTTTTTATTGATAAATATTAATTGTTAATTGTTAATTTTGTTTAACAAAGAATTGAACTCACTATTTTTCCCCCTTCACTTCTTCCTTAACAGCCAAAGCCACCTTATATCTTCTTGAAATATTGTATTGTAAGCTAATAAAACTCTATTCATTTTCTGATTTTAGTTAAACATAAAAGGTTGTTTTGTTCTAGTATAAAATATGATATAGTATAAAAAGAAACTGGTTATGAATCAGAGTGAAAGTATGCTATGCTGATTTGCATGTTAGATTATATGACTATATCCCTGAAAGAGTGGCAATAAGCCCAAAAAGATCTTAAATCTAGTTGCATGGTGTTGTGATGCAGGGGTGAGAGAGCATTTTGCAGCAATGAATGCCGGTATCAAGGGATGCTGTTGGAGGAAGAGATGAGCAAATTGGAAGCCCAATGATATCTATGGGCCTTAGTTCCATTCCTTTAATCTCCACACCCACCCAAAGCCATTCAATCTTGCTTCAAACTTCAAAGGGCTTATAATTTCTAATAATGCCACCTTCATTTTTATTTTTCTAGGACACAAAATAGTCCTTGGAAATTCTGGATCACTGTACCACCTGGTTTTTCTGTTTCTGCTTATCACAACCCTCTCTGAGGTAGCAGTGTAGAAAGAAAGAGAGGAATTGAAAGGGCAGAGATACTGTAGGTGATTTTATTGAAATGATGATAATCTGATATTAGGGGATTGCTGTTGGGTTGGCCAGAGTTTTGTAATGATATCAGTGACTTGAGCTTACATTATCTTTTGTTTATTGTTTATATAAAGTAATCTACAGCAATAATAATACTATAATCACTCACATAGGATTACCAGTGACGTCATCTCTAGTAGATTCTTTTTCACTTTTCATATCGTTTGATTGTTTGTGCTTTTAGCATATTTGCAGTACATGATGATCGAAGCCGTTGTACACAGTATTCTTTTTAGATAATCCATAGATCTGTGTATCATTTGAGGGACTGGAGCACATGCTGTAAGTTTTACGAGGGTACAGCTCTCTGATCTGGTCAGAGGAATGATTCTGTGGCATTAGATTTAAAAGGAACATTTGTGGCAAAACAAAGATGACAGTAAACTAATGTTAGTAACTACCCTTAGCAGTTAGCACATCTTTGTCAATATTTGATTTTCATATTTGTAGAAATTTGTAATTTCCTTTTTATGCAAACCTGTAATCTATTTGAAGTAGGATTTAGTAAGGCACACAAAATATTTTTGCTCTAAGTAAACTCTTATTATTAAGTTATTCTTCATAAATGGACGTCCTCAAGATTATAGGAGAAACCATTCTGCATCTTAGCATAAATAGATGCTTAGTTTAGCTTGATCATGGTTAGTTCATCTATCTAACTAATGGTCAGAACTTTAGTTAGTTAGTGGAGAGTTAGTTGCTTCCACTAACTTGTGTATAAAGCTACAATAACAAATGTAACTAGCTGATTACTTTTCAATCATAGATCAAACTTATTCTTCTTCCTTTCTCTTTTGTTTTCTCTGCAATCAACTCAAGCTTGCATCTATCTCCCATGGTTGATACCAAATCTATGATGGTATCAGAGTTATTCTCTTGAAGAGCTCTGTTGCATGATTCACATTGTTTTTGTTATCTTCCATCATTTCTTTGATTCAATTTCTTTCAGCGATTATTCGGTTCAATTGTTCAATCATTTTTCTTGTTCGACTGATTTTTTTCTTCCTCTAATTATCGTAACTTTCATCATTACGACCATGAGTGTTGAACAACAACAAGATCAATCTCTCAATGTACATAGTCCCTATTACCTTAATCTAGGAGAAAATCCAGCAATAGCTTTGGTTTCTCCGATTCTTGATTCATCCAATTATAATTCATGGAGTTGTTCCATGCTTACTGCATTAAGCGGGAAGAACAAATCTAAGTTTGTTGATGGTTCTATTCGAAGACTTGCATTTGATCATGCACTTTATGCAGCTTGGAAGAGGTGCAACAATATGGTGGTTTCGTGGTTGGTTCATTCTGTCTTTCTTTCAATTAGACAAAACATATTATGGATTGATGATGCACAAGATATTTGGAAAGACTTAAAATAGCGGTATTCACAAGGAGACCTTTTGAGAATCTAAAAATTGTAGCAAGACATGGCGTCAATTAAACAAGGTGACAATTCTATAACTGATTATTTTACAAGATTGCGTGTGATTTTGGACAAGTTAGAGAGTTATAGACTTGATCCTATATGTGTTTGTGATCCAAAATGTTCATGTGATGCACTTAGTAGTGTTTTAGGGAGGAAGAAACAGGATCATGTGATGCAATTCCTTAGAGGATTGAATGATCAGATTGGTACTGTCAGATCTAATGTCTTGATGATGGATCTACGACCTAGCATAACTAAGGTTTTCTTATATGCAGTACAATAAGAAAGGCAAATTAGCAGCAATGATGTGTTGGGAAGCACTAGTTTGATTAATGCAACAAACACTATCTCATCAAATTCACCTTTTTCATGTACATATTGTGGTAAGGATTGGCATACAGCTGATAAATGTTACAGAAAAAATGGCGTTCATCATAATTCATCTTCTAGAGGAGGAAGAAGTGGTTCAAGTGGTTTTGGTTGGGAAATTCAGGTGGAAGAGGTAATAAGATTTGTACTCACTGCGATTTTACTAACCACATTGTTGATGGATGTTATAGAAAACATGGATACCCTCCTAGTCATAAATATCATAAGCCCCACGGTCCATCAATCAATAATGCAAATGTATTAAAAGAGGAAAATGCAAATTCAAATGTAGAGCATAATCAAGAGACATAAGGTTCAAATGTCAAATTGACTGCTAAAAAATGAAAAGACTTAATGGCACTGCTGCAACAGCAAGGATCTTCAACTCACAACAATTCACATGTGAATCATATTGACACAATGACTAGTTCTGGTCATGCACCTATAGGTAATGTGTCATCAATAACTTGTAGTGCAAGCAAGGCAGATGAGAGTGAATGAATATTGGATTCAGGTGCCACAAACCATGTTGCATCCTATCCTCACTTATATTCTTCATGTAGACAAATAAGTCTCATTATTGATAAGCTTTCCACTGGTCATACAGTTACTGCAACACATGCAATCATTGTTAGATTCTTTCACTCTTTATACCTTAAGGATGTACTATACATACCAAGTTTCCAGTTTAATCTGATTTTTATATCAAAGTTATTGTCTTCCTTGCCATGTAAGCTAACTTTCGTGGCTAACACTTGTTTCATTCAGGATGTGCATACCTTGCAGAGGATTGGTACAATTGATTTGGTGGAAGGTCTTTATAAGCTCAACATGAAGAAATATGATTTTGCTTCTATCACAACTTTTGTTTCTTCTAATATTTCTACTTTCTCATGTAATAAAGTACCTATTGATCTTTAGCAGTTTCAATTAGAACACCCTTCATTTGAGAGATTGAAATTGTTGAAGCAATCATATCCTTTACTTTCAGTTGATAAACAATTTGTATGTCCAACTTGTCATCATGCAAAACAAAGAAAGATTCTTTTTCCTAGCAGTGATTCATACTCTTCTTCCCCCTTTTCTTTTATACATGTTGATATTTAGGGTCCATATCATATTACTTCTTTAAATGGTCATAAATATTTTCTTACAATAGTGGATAATCACTCAAGAATTGTCTAGCTATTTCTTATGAAATCTAAAGTAGCAACTCAATCTTATTTAAAGTCTTTTGTTGCATTTGTTGAAAGGCACTTTGATACAAAAGTAATAATGATTCGCTCAGATAATGGTTAAGAGTTCATCATGAAATAATTTTATGATGAACCTGGTATCCTACATCAAACCTCTTGTGTTGAAACTCCCAACAGAATGAGATTGTTGAATGAAAACATCAACATTTACTTAATGTCACTAGATCTTTGATATTTCAGTCTAACTTGCCTCCTGTCTTTTGGTCCTATGCCCTTATTCATTTTGCTACTCTTATAAATTGTATGCCTACTCCCTTCCTTGACAACAAAGCTCTTTATGAGAAACTCTATGGGCATCCCTATGATTGCCACTCTAAGAGTCTTTGGTTGTCTTTGTTTCCCTAGCACATTATCTGCAAAATAGGAAGAAACTTGACCCTAGAGTTGCTACTTCTATTTTTATAGGCTTTAAGTCACACATAAAAGGTTATGTCACTCTTGATCTCAAAACAAGGGCCATCAGAGTATCCAAGAATGTTATCTTTTATGAAGATTGTTTTCCTTTCATTGCTCAGGATTTTGCTATTCCCATTATTGTTTTTCTTATACCAACTTCTTCTTTTCATGATGATATTGAATTCCCTGTCTCTACTTCTTCTGTATCACCATCTGTTCCACCTGAAGCCTCTATACATACAGAAGCACCACAAGCTCTTAGAAGATCAAAAAGGAAGATTCAAAGACCAAACAAATATAAAGACTTTCATGTTAGCTATCCACCATCAACTGTTGTCAGTCACTCTATAGGTAATCTCTATCCCTTAAGCTCTGTACTTTTTTTTATAGAAAATTGTCTTCATCTTTTCATAGTGTCATTTTATCTGTCACTCAAAAAATTGAACCTAAGTCATACACTGAGGCATCTAAAGATCCTAATTGGATTCAAGCCATGAATGTTGAGATTCAGGCATAGGAAGCTAATCATACATGGACATTTACTGATCTTCCTCTCCACAAGACCGCCATTGGTTGTAAGTGGGTCTATAAAATTAAACATAAATAAGATGGTTCAATAGAAAAATGCAAGGAAGATTAGTTGCCAAGGGATACACTCAAGTGGAGGGCCAAGACTATCGGGATACTTTTTCTCCAGTGGCTTAACTAACTACAGTCAGATTGTTACTTGCTCTAGCTTCTTTTAATAAATGGCACCTAAAGCAGCTCGATGTAAACAATGCTTTCTTACATGGGGACTTAAATGAAGAAGTTTACATGGTGATTCCTCAAGGCATGAATCCAGAAAAGTTAGGTCTAGTATGCAGACTTCAAAGGTCTTTGTTTAGGTTGAAACATGCCAGTAAGCAATGGTATGCCAAGTTATCCTCTTTTTTGATATCTCATGATTACAAACAATGTATTTTTGACTATTCTTTATTTCTCAAACATCAACACAATTCTATCACTGCTTTTGTTGGTTTATGTGGATGATATAGTCTTATCTGACAATAATTTGATCGAGATTCAAAACATCACACAACTATTGGATAATGCTTTCAAAATTAAGAATTTGGGTGATCTAAGATTCTTTCTAGGCTTTGAAGTGGCTTGTACATCTACTGGCATCAATCTTTGCCAGAGAAAGTATGCATTAGATATTCTTACTAATACTGGCATGCTAGGATCTAAACCAATATCCACTCCCTCTGATTACATTACCAAGTTGCATTAACATTTTGGTTCTCCTATCTTAGCTGAAGATGCCTCTTCTCACAGAAGATTGATAGAGAGAATTATCTACTTAACAGACCTTATTTGTACATTTTATTCCAATGCAGGTTAATATTATTATTCTTATCAGTTTAATATTATTATTCAAATAGAAAAATAGATAGATTTCAACTTTTTTTTGTCTTGTATAGAACGAGGAGAGGAAACGAAAAGTAAAGACAAAAAATAAGAATAATCAAAGAGTTTCACTTCCACACTTTCGAAACAGCGATAGAATAACCATGTTTTCTTCTCCTCGTAAGAAGATAAAAAAGAGTGAAGTTGTGGAATGATGTTTTCAAATGGTAATTTGTTTTAATTCATTTTTTATTATTTTTCATTTTAATACATTATCTCTATGCTTGGTTTTAATTTGGTTTTATTTCTCAATTATAACGGTAAAATATTGTCATAAATGACAAAAGGTCATGATTTCTTACATTAGAAAATCATCATAAATAGTTTAAAAATATGATTAAATTCAAATAAAAATAAAACTATAGTAAAATTAAATTAAATAATTTAAATGGATCAAATTGAAAACAAAAATAAAGTTAAATGACTAAATTACATATTTTATCCTTTTGAATAAAATTTTAAAAATAAATACATTTATTTTATTATAATAAAGAGATAAGATATAATAAAATGGTAAATAACTATGTTTCTAAAGTATATTATCATCCTTTAATTTTTGATCTTGTATATGAA
>PYAF01005867.1:912102-922547 GCA_007407185.1 Glycine tomentella
ATTTTATTATAATAAAGAGATAAGATATAATAAAATGGTAAATAACTATGTTTCTAAAGTATATTATCATCCTTTAATTTTTGATCTTGTATATGAAGAAAATTTTGTTAGTAAGGTCAAAATCCATTTCAATGATCTTTTATGGCTAGAAAAAAAATAAATTTTCAACTATCAGTTTTCGATATTCTTAGCAAAAAAAAAAAAATCAATATAAGGTATTAAACTTGATAAATTTATTTCATTAATAACTTCTATAGATATTTAATTGGTTCAATTATTTTGTGGGTCCCCATACTTTTATCAATTTTTTAATTAAGTATTTGAATTTTAAATTGGATCATATTTTTTTTTGGACCGAGTCCTTCTATCTAATCATTGTGATAAAAAATTAATTGTAAACACTTAAATAGAAGTATAACTAGTGAATTAAAGTTTGTGGCGTGTGTTATAAGATAATTAAGTCAATGATGAAAGATTTCTATAGAGTTTCAACTATTAAATTCAATCGAAGTATTCTATCAAAAGTCTTTGACAAGTAAATATTCAGTAAGTGTGAAATTAATACAAGTATTTTATTTTTATTTTTAAACTGTAGTTTTCAAAAACTTCTCAGTTCGCCCATTCTGTAGGCCCAAAGCACACAAAAGGGCTTTGAACTTCGCTGCAGAAGGCCCTATCCAAACTCCACCTCGATTCACCACCACACCTCACACGACGATAGCTTCTAGTCCAGGACCCTGAACACTGAACAATAATATAACATGATTGATTTTTTTTGGCTGAATTAACATTAACATGATTGAAATTTGAATATTTTGTTTTGATTCATTGAAGATTGATTTTTGAATTGCTGTAGCTCGTTAATTTATTAACGGCAATAAATATTATTACTACTACCTTATAGTAAAATGAATTGTGTGTATATTTTGTCTTTAATACCATATTTACCCTCCAAATTTTCCAACCATTGTCCTTCTCTCCCACGCCGCACGCCCATTGTCACTCATTCAGCGGGATTCCGCCGGAGAACGCGTCGGAATCCGCCGGAAATGGAAATCTCCGGCACTGTTCCGAGCTCGGGGTCCTCTTTCCGACTCAGCGGCGATGATGGCGACCCTTTCTTAGGTTCTCGTATCGGTAAGCTCCAAAGTTAAAATTCTTCATCCACGGGACATGCAACATTTAATCTTCTTTTTGTTATGTAACGTTTCTATGTGGTTGGTTAACGTAGTCTTTCATGCAATTGATCATGCTAAGTGATATAGTATTTAAATTGAGCTTGAATATTTTTATTTTATTTTATTTTTTGAAATGTGTTAAAGTGGCAGCAACATTGGATTTTGATTTTTGTGGCAGGAGCTGGAACAGATGATGATGATGCTTTAACAACGGAGACAGATCCAGAGGCTTCGTGCTCTAGTGGAATTGCTAACAGAAAGAACAAATATCGTATGAGCAGCATCAAATTGTTTGGGGTAGAATTATCCCCTGATAATGTTGCTGTTGCGATGGTGTATTTTGTTCAAGGTGTTTTAGGGCTTGCAAGACTGGCTGTGAACTTTTACTTAAAAGATGATTTGCATTTGGACCCTGCTGAGGTGTGTCCTCATGGTTTAATTAATATGCAGTTAATGCACATCTTTTGATTGATTTCATTTGAATTTTATAGCTACAGCTCAATTACCTAATCCAAGGTGTGAATGTTATTAAGTGTGAACTTTGCTTGTACTAAATGTAGAAACCAAAAGAGTGATAGCATTTCCTTGAAATTCTGATCCCTTTGGATTGAATCAATTATACACTAATATTTGAAGGACTGACATGTAACATCATTACATGCATAATATGTTGACTAGGCAGCTGTGCTTTCTGGTTTTTCTGCATTGCCATGGCTTGTCAAACCTCTTTACGGGTTTATTAGGTGAGTCTAAAACTGCATCACTTTTTCCTCTTCCTGAAATCAGTGGTTCATTATTTTCTCAATTTTATTAATCCTCTGGACTACATTTTCATTATTGAAGTTATTAATATGACATGCAGTGATTCTGTCCCGCTCTTTGGTTATCGAAGAAGATCGTACCTAGTTTTGTCAGGGCTGCTTGGTGCGCTCTCATGGAGTTTGATGGCTACTTTTGTTGACAACAAGTATAGTGCTGGTTTTTGCATACTTCTTGGATCTCTTTCTGTTGCCTTCTCGGATGTTGTGAGTTTCCTACTTAGTAATTCATATATACTTCTTCTCTGGAATAATTTAATTATAAATGATGCTTGGTGCACATCAATACCAAGCTGAGCACCTCACATCCATGTGAGGTTACTGAATTAGAGTGTGGGGGAACAGAAAATGAGGTAGGATAATTTGTAATCAAATGGTAAAAGTTATGTAGATGTAAGGTGATGCATGGCTTAGCATTATTCTTTAATTATGCAGGTGTGCTTCCTAACTTCTTTATTTTTTATACTTGGTATCTTTGTGTACCAGTACATATCTTATTGCAAAATTGTGATTCATACTTTCATATTCTTTGATTAGTTTAAAATATAATATATTTTTAATTTTAAATAGTTATACTCCTATCATCTAGTAAGTATTAAGGTATTCATATGTCACTAAGGTATTAAATTAATACCCTAGTGCTATATATATTGAAGTCCCTTTGCAACTTTGCCTTTTCCATCACTGTGATTCGTGCACGGATAACTCACCTTATTTTATTTTCAATTTTATCTGTTTTTGATATTATGGCTCTAGTGTTTTATCATCTATACTTCTATAGATTCAATTGTTCAGAGACACTGAGCTGTGTTTTAGGTTGTAGATTCAATGGTTGTGGAGAGGGCACGTGGTGAGTCACAAAGCACCTCAGGATCTCTTCAGTCTTTATGTTGGGGTTCTTCGGCCTTTGGTGGAATTGTGAGCTCCTACTTCAGTGGATCTTTGTTGGATGCATATGGAGTAAGGTACTAAAAGACGTTTGTGAACCAAGATACTTCTGATTTCTGATAGCACTTTTTTTTTTTTTTTCGTTTTTATGTTCATATAAATTCTAACAAGTTTATATTGTTCCAGGTTTGTTTTTGGTGTCACATCATTGCTTCCGTTGATAACATCTGTAGTTGCTGTTCTTGTAAAAGAACAACCTATGATTGGTACAGCAAGAGGGCTAAATCTTCTTTTTGCCGGGCCAGAGTTTTTGGAAAGTTCAAAACAGCGCATTATTCAGCTGTGGGGTTCTGTGCGACAGCGTAGTGTTTTTCTTCCTACTTTGTTTATTTTCTTGTGGCAAGCAACTCCACAGTCTGACTCTGCTATGTTCTACTTTACGTATGTTCATTCTGTGAATATGATCATTGTTTTTTTATCTGTAATGAGTTTCATGTCCACTTTGGTATTCTCTTATCACCTCATACCATTTACTTCAATTTTAAGAAACTTCTTATCCATTTCAGCACAAATTCTCTTGGTTTTACTCCTGAGTTTTTGGGACGTGTCAAGCTTGTTACCTCAATTGCGTCTCTGCTTGGTGTCGGTCTTTATAATGGATTTCTGAAGAACGTGCCTTTACGAAAAATATTTTTTGCAACTACCCTTTTAGGTTCAATGCTTGGGATGACTCAGGTTAATTGTATATTTCGGTTATGTTTTTATATTTTTAATTTGAGATGACTGTTTTAAATATCTTTCTGTTGTTTTTAACCTCTTATGTCAGGTTTTCCTCGTTACTGGACTAAACCGGAAGTTTGGCATTAGTGATGAGTGGTTTGCAATTGGTGATTCATTAATTCTCACTGTTTTGAGTCAGGTTATCATTGTCTTCTTTTACTCATTATTTATATACTACTGGCTCTGGAAAACATACCTGTCATACCATCTCTGCTTTACTTGTTATTAATTAGGTTTATTTTGTTTACTAAAAAACTGAGGTTTCTTGTATTTCATTTATATTTCTCTATTCAAGCTTAAAGTCCGTTTATCTTTTTTGCCACCACTATCAAAGTCTAATGTTTTCTCTTTATAATGTTAAGTTTTCAGGCTAAATTTAAGTCTAATATTGTTGATACTTTTTGAAGCTGCTATTATTTGCTAATATAAGATTTTAAGTTATTGTTTGCTTAAAATTAAAAAAAAGCACTAGTAACTTCCAAAAGCAGTTAAAAGGGACTTTCAAAAAGCAACAGCTGCTGGCAGTCTTCTAGAAGTAGGTTTTGAGGGATTTACTGTAAACTTATATTTTATGTTTGCATTTAACACTAGCCTATGATTTGATGTAGCGAACACTTTTTTTTCCGAAAAAGGGAGTCTCATCTTCACACTTATTATAGTGGCCAAAATTGTAGTCAATTTGATTTTTTATGGCTAGAAGGGAAGATAAAAATTTGTGTATTGACTGAAAAGTTTGCCTTGGAGAATGTATGACGATACAACATAAGTTGGTAGTTCTAGAGGTTCGTTTCAACAAAGTTCTTAATTTGAGGAAGAAGGTCCAAGGATAAAATGGTGGAAGCTAAAGGAGGAGAAACAAATAGAGTTTAAGGAAAACATATTGCGTGAAAGACCGTGGGAATTTATTGGAGAAACTAATGAAATATGGAATAAGATGGCTATGTGTGTTCAAAATGTGGGAAGTAGGGTGTTAGGTGAAAGCAAAAGTAACAAAATTCTTGTAAAGGAAACATGGTGGTGGAATAGAGAGGTGCAGGATGCTATTAAACAGAAGAAGGAATGCTTTAGATCTTTGCATAAATGTTTCAATGATGAGAATTTGCAAAAGTTTAGAATAGCGAGAAAAAATGCAAAGAAAACAGTGTGGGAAGCTAAAGGCAAAGTTTTTGACGATTTGTACAAAAATGAGGGATAAGAAGAGTAAAGACCTCACTCAAGTTAGATATGTCAAGGATGAAAACAAAAAACTTTTGGTAAGGGATGAAGACGTAAGTGAAAGATGGCTAAACTGCTTTAACAAACTTTTTAATGGAAATGGCGACAAGAGTGAGGTGGATTTGGATGACGTTTTTGATGATCTGAATAGAAGATTTATGCGCAAAATTAATTCATATGAAGTTAAGGAGGTTTTAAACAGGATGAAGAATAATAAAGTTTTGAGACCCGATGACGTCCTTATTGAAGTTTGGAGAGGCTTGGACGATGTGACAATAAATGGTTGACCAATCTTTTTAATAAGATTCTTCAAACAAATAAGATGTTTGATGCTTGGAGGAAAAGTATGCTTGTGTCTGTTTACAAAAACAAGGGAGATATCCAGAATTGTTATAACTAGATGTATCAAGCTCATGAGTCATACTATGAAGTTGTGAGAAAGAGTTATTGAACATCACTTAAGGAGGGAGACCAAGGTTTCCGTAAATCAATTTGTATTTATGCTAGGAAGATGTATCATTGAAGATATTCTTTTATGCGATAATAATGGAAAGGTATAAGGAAAAAAAGAAAGACTTACATATGGTGTTCATAGATCTTAAGAAAACATATGATAGGGTCCCAAGAAAAGTCTTATGGTGGACTCTTGAGAAGATAAAGGTAGCATTAAAGTATGTTAATGCAATCAAGGATATGTATGATGGGACTACCACATGTGTGAAAGTTTGTAATGGAACATCCAGGTATTTCCCTATCACGGTAGGTTCACCAAGGTTTAGCTTTTAGTCCTTATCTCTTTGCCTTAGTGATGGATGAACTAACGAAAGATATTCAAGAAGTGTCGTGTTCAAGAAGTGCCGTGGTGTATGTTTTTTGCAGATGATATCGTGTTTATTTATGAGACTAAAGATGGTGTTAATAACAAACTGGAATTGCGGAGAAACACTCTGGAGTCTAAAAGATTCACGATAAATAAGAGCAAGACGGGGTATATGAAGTGTGAGTTTTCGCGGATAAGAGATGGTGGTCAAGACACAGTGCATCTACTTGGTCAAGAGGTACCCAAGAAAGATGTTTTTAAATACTTGGGATCAATTTTGCAAAAAGATTGTGAGATTGATGAGGATGTAAATCATAGAATCAGAGCAGGATGAATGAAATGGCGGAGTGCATCGAGGTTTTTGTGTGATCGCAAAATTTCCCTTAAGCTAAAAGGAAGATTCTATAGAACAGCTGTAAGACCAGCAATGTTATATGAAGCAGAATGTTGGTCAGCACATAGGCAACATGAGCTTCAAATAGGGATAGCAGAAATGAGGATGTTAAGATGGATGTGTGGTTATACGAAAATGGATAAGATAAGAAATGATGATATTCGATGAAAGATAGCAGTGGGACTGGTGTGTGAAAAAATGAGGGAGCATAGATTGGGGTGGTTTGGACATGTTATGAGACGACTACTGGATGATCCAGTAAGAACAAGAGTTTGTTACCAAAAGCTCAACACAAAGAGAGGTAAAGGTCAACCAAAACTTACTTGGGGAAAAGTAGTTAAACAGGAGCTAATGGAGTAAGATATAGATTGGCGGACAGTATGTCTTAGGACGGAGTGGAGAAAAACTATGAGCTTGGTGGAGGGTTAAACCCATTAGTATTTTTATGTTCCAGTCGTTCGTTTTTTTTTTTGTTCGTTTCCTCTTCATTTTTCTCCTCCTCCTTTTCCCCCTTTTTTATTTTAGCTTATTTTTCATCTCTTTTGTCTTATTTCCACTGTTTCTTCCCCTCTCCCTTTCTCTTTATTTGTCTTATTTCTGATCTAGCATTAGGTTCATCTACCACCGATCCCAATTAACTTAAGTTAAAGGTGTTGTTGATTTTGATGTTGATGTTGATTTAACACTTCAGTTGAACTCATAGGAATAGATGATAAATGGAAGAAAAACAGAATTTCTTTATTGATTGAGTGTCTACAAAGAATTCCCTGAATATTTGAGAGATCCTTACCTCTTCCTAGTCCTAATTCTATTCTACCATATGACTCTTTTCTTCTCAACCCCTCTCTTACTGTTTATAGGCAACTACTGATCCGCTAACATAAACCCACCCTTAATGGGGCTAAACAGTTGCGAGCTTATTCCCCTTCTTTTTAACATAACCTCTTGTATTTCTTTGACTATCTAACCTAACTAATAACGAACATAATGAATATATGATAGAACTGGTATCATAACTGTGAGAAAGAACTGGTCTTTTCTTGAATGAAAATAGGGAGGAACCCCTAGGAAGAAATAAAAGATTCCAAATATTATGAGAGGTCTGGATCCAGTCCTTACACTGCTTTCTCAATCACAGAAGTTCCTGTAATTGTTTTTAGTTATTCCTATCTATAAGCAGCAATTGGTCTATGTTAGGAACCTGGATCAGGCAGAGAAGAAAAAAAAAGATTTGAATGAATCTTTATTAGATCTTGGAGACTAGCTCCAGCTTGTTAAAATGTGATTTTCGAGGAATTACAACCTCCTTACAATATACTCTCCTCCCTCCTCTCTACTGCTAATGGTCTATTTATAATCTGCTACTAACTACTAACTGAATTACTAACTAATAGATAGTTACTAACAGCTAACAGATAACAGCAGCTAACAGCTTTCCTATTTTACATAATATCCTACCTCCTACTCCTATCAATACCGTCCCCTTCAAGATGGACCTTGTCTCCAAGGTCCAGGTGAAGAAAAACCTGTATTTTTCAGCAAGGATCTCCTTCATCTTCTTCTTCCATAATCATCAACCTCAGCTGCTTATTCTTGCACACATGTGTTGGATGATACTTCTCTTCACATGTAAAACACTCACCCTTCCTCATTTTCTCATTCACTGTTGCTGGTGACAATCTATGGACGGTTCTTCTATCTTGCCAGCCATTATCTTCTGCACCCATAGTTTGGACAGATTCACTGTCCTTACTATTAGCTCCCCCTACTATCTCCCCTCCTTTACCACTGTCCTACTGCCATTCTTTCCCATTTCTTGAACCCAAGAAACGAGACTTCTGAATTGCTTGAGACCCTTTACTGATTCTTGGCATATTTTCCAGCACCCTATTTTTTTCTTCCACTTGTCTTGCTTTCATCATAGTGTCCAGTAGTGACTTTGGTTCATGCACCCTAACTTCTGTCCCAATTTCCTCCTTCAAACCCTTCAAGAAGACTTCCTTTAGAAAGATTTCATCCAGCCCCTTGCCTGCTCCTACATGCTTCTCAAAATGCCCAATGTAATTCTGCACAATATCCTCTTGGTTTAATGCCAATAGTGCTTGAAAAGGATTTGCCATATTCATCCCTTGAAACCTTTGAATCACTGCTAGCTTAAATCCCTCCCAAGATTGGAAAGCAATCCAAGATTCCCACCACTGGAACCAAGCCAAGGCCTCACCTTCCATAGCCACCAGAATTGTATCTAATTTCTCTTCCTCACCCACCCCTTGAAGGCGAAAATATCTCTCAATTCGAGATACCCATCCTAAAGGATCTTCCCCAGCGAACACCGACAGCTCAATCTGCCTCCATTGACGCACCCTTCCTTCTCCATCTTCCTTATTCCTCCCTTGCGGCCCTTTTGCATGCGTCGTTTCCTCCATTTCTGATTTCTCCAGCGTCGCGGCCAGTCTCTGCAGCAATTCTTCCATCGAACTCAACCGGGTCTCGATCGCGACGCTGTTCAACTGGTTGGTTTCACGCGATTCCTCCATTGCGCGTTCCAGTGATTCGATTCTGGCCTCCATCTTCTTCGATCACATTCACCTCACAAAGCCCCAGGATTGGAGCTCTAATACCAGTGTTAGGAACCTGGATCAGGCAGAGAAGAAAAGAAAGATTTGAATGAATCTTTATTGGATCTTGGAGACTAGCTCCAGCTTGTTACAATGTGATTTTCGAGGAATCACAGCCTCCTTACAATATACTCCTCTTCCCTCCTCTCTACTGCTAATGGTCTATTTATAATCTGCTACTAACTACTAACTGAATTACTAACTAATAAGTAGTTACTAACAGCTAACAGCAGCTAACAGATTTCCTATTTTACACGATATCCTACCTCCTACTCCTATCAGTCTACTGACATAAACCCATCCTTAATGGGTCTAATCAGTTGTAGGCCCATTCCCCTTTTTCTTGTATTTCTTTTACTAACCTAACTAACTAACTAATTAATGGGTATCTATCACTACTCTCTCCCTAAAGTTTCCCATTGTCCCCAAGATTAACAGCTTGTGACTGCTAAAATAGAGTCCTACTAGTGTTTCAACTGATTGAAGAAGCATGGTGACCAGGCCAACTAGACCATTACAGCCCAAGTTTAACTTTCATTCCACTTGGGTCAAACACCAAAATGGGAGTGACTCCATTCTTTTCCAACGCTCTGTTTTAAGGCATTCTTGACCATGAAACAGTGTTTTGATTTGCACCTGAAGAAGGTTATCACTTATCCAGGTCATCCACGTTATTTTGTTTGTTCCTTGGGAACAATTCAGTTGCTGTGGTTTCCTGTTTTCTTTCCTTTTTAGTTTTTACCATTTTATTGGATTGGGCCAAACTCGTTAATTCTGAAAAGAAACCATTTCTTTCTCCAAGATTTCAGTTCTTTACCACACTCCTTTCCATGAATGAATATGATTGTAGTGGTTTTTGCAATGGCCGTTGTTGAGCAACAATTTTCTCACTTTCCAAGCTCTTTTTCTCCCTCCAATTCTTTTGCTTCTGTTCTTGTTTCTTTTCTTGGTCGATTCACCCTTTGCCACCATGATTCTTTCTTGGCTCTTACTCCTTGGAAACTTCATTTTCACTCATGCTTTCTTCCTTCTCTGTATCTTGAAGACAAACTCAAAGCTTTGGTTGAAGGCACTTAAGCACCACCTTCTCAAAGGTAAAAAACGTGACATTTTGGTTGCTCTTCTACCAAGAAAGAAAACCACCAGTTGAGAATGTCTTCTTTCAATGTCATCCAAACCCAAGAGAGCTACTTCTCATGCACTCCAAGTCTCATCAAAATAACGATCTAAATTGATCAACCACCAAAAGGCATTGCCTGTCCCATCAAATCTTGGAATCATTCTTCCATCAAATTTTGGAATTATTTTCACAACCCTACAAATCCAAGATTGGAGCTTTGATACCAGTTGATAGAACTGGTAGCATAACAGTGAGAAAGAATTGGTTTTTTTCTAAGTGGGAGCAGCCCCTAGGAAGCAATACATGATACCAGATATTTCTAGAGGCCTGGTTCCACTCCTTACACTGCTTTCCCAATCACAAAACAGCCCCTACGAAGCAATACATGATTCCAGATATTTCAAGAGGTCTGGAACCACTGCTTTCTCAATTATGAAAGTCCCCTAAACTGGCAGCTACTAGTTTGCTTATATAAACCCACCCTTAATGGGCCGAATCAATTGTAGGCCCATTCCCCTTATATCCAACACAAACCCTTGTATTTCTTTGACTAACATAACCTAACCTAACCCCGCTCTTTCCCCCCCCCCCCCCCCCCCCCCCCCCCCCCCCCC
>PYAF01005867.1:922647-947749 GCA_007407185.1 Glycine tomentella
TCCCCCCCCCCCCCCCAACACACACACACACACACACAAATAATTCACCTTGTCCTCAACCCCTGTTCTAATCCTATTTCACCAAATGACCCCCTTTTTTCTCAACTCCTCAGCTACTGGTCTGCTAATGGGACTATCTAACCTAACTAATTACCAACATAACTAACAAATGGGTATCTATGAATACAGTTTCAGGCCAATTCCCTTTCTTTCTAATGTAACCCCTTAAATTTCTTTGACTATCTAACATAACTAACTAATAGGTATTTATCATGAACATCCTTAGTTGCAAAGTTTACAAGCCATTCATAAAATATGTACCTTTCTGTGTAGACAGCTTGTTTTTAGGTATACATGGATTTTGAAGGCTCAAAATGGTAAAATATAATTGTTTCTTCCTTTTTGTGATCAAAAAAGGAATTCTTCAACTTGTTTTTTAGGATTCACACCTTACTTATGGAAAAGTAAATAAGGAGGCATAAATTTTTTGTGTTAGTTTTGATAATGATTAGTTAAATTTGATCCTTTATATGACTTACAACATAATTAAATGCCAATGCATACCATGAAATAAGCAGTATCAGCATGCAACATGTGGATAAATTTCTTGTGCTTTGATTCTACAGCACTCAACTATTAGTCTATTATTTGTTTGAGCGAAATTTGTCTGATTACTAGTTTATTTCAGGCTTCTTTCATGCCTGTTCTTGTGCTAGCAGCAAGATTATGTCCTGAAGGAATGGAGGCAACTCTTTTTGCAACTCTCATGTCTGTATCTAATGGAGGGAGTGTTGTTGGGGGATTGTTAGGGGCGGGCTTGACTCAACTATTTGGAATTACCAAGGACAGATTTGATAACTTAGCAGCTTTGATAATCCTTTGCAATCTTAGCTCATTATTGCCTCTGCCTCTTCTTGGCCTTCTCCCTGGGGACAATCCTGATGTGAATGAGGATGACAATTCCGATATTGAGATGAAATGTAATTGATTTTGGTTGTTTGCCCCTGGCTTTTCGTGGACTTGTCTGTCTTTGTCAAGCTATACCCAAGTTTTGCTCTCATTGCTTGCAAATCTAACAGACATCACTTACACATGCAGAAAATTTTGTATATATATAGTATGATGCTAAAGTTGCTACCACGGCCTTCTTTTATCTTGACATCCAGTTCACTTCAAAACTAAAACGGACTGAGTTTATGGAAAGAACCTTGTACACAATATGCTCTGGGGTGACTCAGAAAAGTGCTAACTTATCAATGACAGAGTATCAGTCTCGGCAGAACTCAGAACTATCACAGGTTCTTTTGTAACGTACTTTCTCCTTTTGGTTTAATCATGTACCCCTTTACTTCTTTGCAAGAACTCGGGCTTTGTACTTATTAGCCAATAATTGTCATTTGGCAATGGGAACCGAGTTTTAGGCCTTGGACGTGTTTGTATAAGCTATTGTCATTGGCAATTTCCTAAATCAGACAACAGGCAATTTGTTTTTCTTGTTTCTTTCTTCTTATCTTCTAGTGGAGGGAAGATTCACTAGGTCCATAATACTTCATAAGGTTAAGTTATTATCCCTAGTGCTTATGCTCAACATCTCATCTATGGTAAAATGGAGGATTTATGCCATTTTATATATTCTTAATATTAAATCATCATTGGCCTGTGATTTTTACAGTTTTTTTTTTTTTTTTCCTATTGAAAGGTTAAATTTCAACATAAGGGAGTGAATTCATGTTTTATTTATGCTTCAAGTCTGAATAGAACATAATTCGTGTTTAGTAAAAGTAGAAAAAGGAGGAAATGGAGATGTACTATATTGTTGAAGTTGATTTTCATTATCAAGCTTTTAATGAAATGATAACATGTATTTTTTAAAATAAAATTATGTAATACATTCAAATAAGGTTATTTTATATAGATCGACCAAAAATAAAGGTTATTTAATATGGAAAAGAACGTATACGTTTCATTATTTGATAGGAGAACGTGATGTTATTTAGGACACGAAAAACTTTATCATTTTATATTTGACAGTGGCTCTATCTGGTTTTGAGAAGAAAAATTGAGAAAAATCCAAATTCATTGAATGTTGATCACTGGTTTCCCCCTCACATTCTCGTTCCCTCCACAAATATCCAAACTCTCAAGTGGAATTGTTTTCTTCCTATTTTTCCACCATGTGTTCCTTGTCATCCCTTATCCAAGTAAATTATAATGATATCTTTGGAAGTTCTGGAAAGAATAGGATGAGATAAAATAGAGAGCGAAGGAATGGATGGAACTCATCATGGAAGAGTTATGTAGTGAAATATTGAATGACATACTGTTAAAATTAATAATGTTTGAAAGGTCTGGAAACAGGAATAAGATGAGATAAGGTAGAGAGCGAAGAAATGCAATAGAAGAGTTATGTAGTGAAATACTGAACGACATGTTAAAATTAATTGTTTTTTCCGGTCTCATTTGAAAAAGGACAAAAAAGGAAGTTCGAGAGGCAATGGAGAAGAAGAAAGAATGTGTTGATAAATTGATGTATGAATATTTATATTGAATTGAAAGATAAAATTAATTCATATATATATATATATATATATATTTATACATACTTTAATTTTTGAAGAAACTAAACGAGAGTGTTCTATAAAAGTTATATACACAAATTAATTTCAACTTATAAAAAAAGTTTATTTCCTTTTTTATAAATATTTATTGAAAAGTTTATCCATAAAGTGTTTAAATATATTTCATCTCATATTTTCTTTGTACAAATTTATTTAAACTCACAACTAACGAAAACTATTTCCATCCCCTGATTACTCTTATCCAACTCTCATTCAATTCAAACGCAAACATAATGATTGAGCCCTTAGATGTGTGATACCTGGTGCGGTATTTATGTCTTGTATTTATGTCTTTTCGCATAGAAAACAATATAGCACCGAATTTTGTCATGAAAACAATAACATAGCATAGTAGTAAAAGATTAACAAGGCTTTGAGAAATCTCTTAAACATTAATAAGACAATCTCAATCCACTAGCTAGGAAAAAAGGGATATTATTAACCCAATATGCAGATTCGGATATGGCGGCTTCACATGTGGCAGGTGGTAGATGTTACAGTCAGTGTGCACATGGTGGGTCACACTATGCTTTGTCACCATCTACTGTTTCTTAGTCACACACTTATTCATATCATTAAGTTGACAAGTGGGGTCTTACATCAAACCTTTGGAGCCATATTGGTCTGGTCCAATCCACACACTCACACACGTATGTGACTGACCAATGAATTGAGTTCTTAAAAACATGAATCAGTGATACGAGGACAGGGTTCCCCGGGAATGGGACTAGTGTTCATGCTTGCTTGGCTCATATACCCTTGCTTGAAGCATTAATTGACATCGATAATCATTATTGTTCATTCATCATCCAAAAATGAGACACGGGACATTGTTCATTTACCCTAAATCATACCTACATCATTAGTTACCATGCATGCTGCTATACTAAATAAGGAACTTGACTGAGTGATTGAACCTATTGGTTCAAACTTCAAAATCAGTGATCTACTAGATCTTATTTTTATTTTTCTCATTTAATCATTTAAATATTTGTTGCATGTTATATTCCTGTCATATCAAAAGAATCATAGTACCATCATAATTGAATAAAAATTTAATTAATTTCTCTGCAAAATTAGTATCCCTATTGATGCGAAATGCCAGCTGAAGAAACCATATAAATCCCAACTGGGGCTTTGCCAAGTTGCGATATGGCACTTTCTTGTTACTAGTGCAATGGTCCAAATCATTCTACACCATTGAATCAGAAGAAATAATACTACTATCAACACAGAAGAATATCTTTTTGATACATCTATTGTTTTATCTTTCTACCAAATATGTTAATAAATAATGAAATGGTTCAATAAGAACCTTGCTTGCATTCAATAATAAAATTACTTTAGTAGTTTGTTTCAGGAAGTTTTATTTATTCATTTATTTATTTTTCTTTCTGTTGTAAGTTACAACTTTTTCTTTTTCTATTTCTAGCTTCACTTATAAAAGATTTTGGATGCAAAAATAATTTGGTATTGTCAGTTGAGATTCTTTGCACATACTTTAGGAC
The DNA here is from genome assembly GCA_007407185.1 of Glycine tomentella. NCBI lineage: Eukaryota > Viridiplantae > Streptophyta > Magnoliopsida > Fabales > Fabaceae > Glycine > Glycine tomentella. The sequence goes on from PYAF01005867.1 coordinate 926,774, forward strand.
AGAGGGGTTAACAACACCCAAAAAGCTTTGAGATAAGAGGACTCAAGTTGAAATCTACCTGTTTTGAGTCGAAATGATCAATGTTGATATAATACTCAATATTGGGACAATGAAGTCCCCGTAGGTATAAAGATACAAGCCCCATCAGCGATTAAGAAATGGAAAATGTTCAGACCACGGATTAATCATTAATACAAGATTCTGGTCATTGTTTATTGTGATTTATTTATTGTCTATAGACTATATATATGATGCCCCACATAATAAAATATTGTTGAGATACACACTTACTGAATCCAATAATGTCTCTAAAAGATCTTTGGATTATGTTCTGAATTCGACGAAGCTATTGGTTCAATAAATCTATTTGTCAATACAAAGATGATGGCAACCAGTTTTTTTAAGGCTTTTGGTGTTTGTCAGGGATCTGTTTGGGCCATACAAAATTCGGCCGAAGCATCAAGCGTGTGGATCTTCAAATCACGAAACAGTTAAAAGAAAAGAAGATTAATTAAAAATTCTACATTTACATATATATATATATATATATATAATATTCTACATTTTGGTTTATGCAATGACATACTGTTTTTTATTTTGATTTTTATAAGAAAAAGTTTAATTTAACAGCTTTATAACTTTGGCAAACGCTATTTATAAATATTTTTTTAGCATAAAAACAAAAAATGTATTTTTATATATATGTAAGGACTAAAATGAAAAATAATATAAAATTCTTTTAATACATTATACACCAAAAAATCTCACATAACTTAAGAATTGAGATTAAAGATAATTTATAACATTGTGATGTCTTTCAAGAACTAAATCAAATAATACTTTGAATGCGAAAAACTAAACGATGGAACCAACTTGCAGTTGAAAAATAATTATATATATATATATATATATATATATATATTCATATATTCATGTAAAGACTAAAATGAAAATACTAGGGGACCAAATTTTTAATTATGATTTATCATTCATGGACGTTGATAAGATCCTTCCATCTAGCAGCAGCTTAGCCAAAAAAAGAATGAACTTCATTTTCCAAACGTTGTTTGACAATTGAAAGACAAAATAGTTTTCTTACATACATGCACCATTGCAGTTAGATAATTGGTGGTGGTTGCTGCCTTTGTAATTTTTGAGAGACAACAACAACACTGCTAATAATGATGGACAAAGATTAAATTAAAGCATCAATGATGATTGATTTGGACTTTTTTGGTTATGACCTATCTGTATGAAAGCTCTATCCATTTTCATGGCCTTCTAATAGTGTGTCTCAAGATAATAATGTTAAGTTGTTAAGATTAAAAAGTAGGTTACCAAGTGCTAAATGATTGATAGCGGAAATACAATTGAGGAGTGGTTGGATGGAAAAGAGAAGAAAGAATCCACATTAGGAAGGTAAGTGCCATGTGGGTTGCCATGTGAACACCATTAAATTTGTGAACAGGGACTACCTTCCAACTAATACTTAAACATACCTCCAAGCAAGGTTTGCATGTGAGAAATCATTGACTCATCAAGTCTGAACGGATATCTAGGGAATATAAAAGAGGGTCAGAAAACTAATATAATAGTCCATATATATTTGGAAATATAAATTCTGTTTAGGATGAAACAAGGTCATGCCATGTGATTATTAATAAACTAGTAATGAGGATTTTCAATTTTCACCCGTTGATAAAAACAAAATTAAGATATCACTATTGAGACATAAATTCTGACATTAGCGAATTTGAACTTTGCAAAGGGATGATTTATTTTTCTTCTAAACTTTATGTAAACACAATATATAGCTAGTTGCGTAAAGATGAGTTGTGACTTTAAACACAAAAGTTTAAATTTTGAAGTTGTCATGAAACAAGCTTTTACCTAACCAGCATCTCTTGTGCGAGAGCTAGTGGCACAACCGTTTAATACAAAAAAAAAAATACATTTAATTAGTCCATATTAAAGAATGAGTATTAGCCCAACATAATGTCCCTTAAGAGAGTTGACGGGTTAGATTCTTTTTGTTTTCACTTTTGCATTTTGCACGAAGGATTAGATTCACATTATTGTTGTAGTATTATATAGGACAACAAACTTAACAGCAGCGCAAACAAACAAAAAGCATAACATAAAAATATGCATGGATTTTCGGAAGGAATAATGCTATTTGGTGGACAAATGCGGCTCAAGCGTAGCCGCAGAAAGTTAAAATGAAACGACAAATGAAGGAGTTGAATGGATAATAAGTGTTTTTTTTTTTTTTTTTTTTTACAAATCTTAATAATTGTGAGGTACTATTTATTTGTTTGTTGATTGGAGTTATTTTTTAGTGATTTTTTTTCATTATAAAATTAAAATATATAAACTTACTTGAAGAATTCAAGTTTAATTTCACCTAAATCAACCTAATGAAAAACATTATACTAATTAGCATGCTAATCAATTAACATAAAATTATTTTAACACAACCAATTATTTTAAAATTGAATTCAGAAATATGCAATTACAGAACATTAAAATAATAAGAACTTTGTCACTTAGAGTAGTTTTATTTCACTAGAATAGGATTACTTCCCTAAAAAATATATGTAGTCTAGCTCTTACAAAAATATGAAAAACAGAACACTGTTATTATTGTAGTAGTAATTACAGATTTTCATTTGTCGGTGAAACGTTCTGAAATTTGTCAAATTAGGGAGCTTCATATACACTGTCTAATTGATAGCATGATTTTTTTTTGTTAATATTGCTAATTAGAATCGAAATTAAATTTAAATAGCAATAATTTTTAAAAGTATGTATTACACTCTAATTAACTTCACTCGCTGGATAAGCTTTGGATATAGTCTGCCATGCAAGAAAATGGAGACGTACCCCCATTACCATATCTATTTGCATAAAAGAAGAAATGCTATATATATCTCCATGTTCATATAATAAATTTTCTGAAAGAAAACCAGTGATAATTTGGTCCAGCTCGTGACCTTTAAACATTATTCCGACATACCATTTTTGTGGCCATCGTAATTGCAATACACCTAACAGACAAGCTACCCCATGTTACAGCCTTTTGACTTGTATGTGGACCTATAAGTAATAAGGAACTTATAGTTTCTATCCCTTGGAAGGACACTGCTAGCTTCTTGACCTGATGGTCCTGAAAAGAAAACCAAATTCTCCTATCACAAGGCTGGTATAAGCAAACGGACTTTATTTTATTCTCATGCATGGTCCTTGTATCATGTGTCTGTTTTCAGCTTCAAACAGAGCACATCTGGATACAGATTTTTTTGTAACTAGATGTCTAAGATTTGTCTTTTGTCAATTACCCGCTAACCTAAAACCTCAAACTGTTAAGTGTAGGCTAATGAATGGTTTTATATGTAACAACTCTAGGTGATTATGTAAATTTCTCCTAAAATGACTTCTAACTGTAGGATTTTAATATCTTAAATTGCGGGTAAAATTAGTCAATCTCATAGTACACTTTCACTGTGATTAACCATAGTTCGGTTCATGTTAATAACTAATCTAACTAGGCTTCGATATTATGTACTAACAACTTTCACCAAGACTATAATCAAAAGCTTTAAGTTTTACATGTCAAAAAATAATCATAAGCTTTAAGCTACTATTTAAAGACTTTAGAAGTTTTTTTTTGTCACCGTAACTTAGTACCATTCAAATTAACAACTTATTGATTAAGAATGATTTATATTACATTGATTGCAAAATTTTGATAAACTCATAGTAAATTTAAATTTAGGTTTTTTTTTATCTAAGGAAATTGAACACGATACTAAAAGATTTATAATATTTATGCATCTTGTTTAACCAATTAAGTTAGACCTAAAATTAAGGCTTTGGTCAGTAACAAAAGCGGTCCTAAAATTATTACCTAATTTATGCAATTATTGTTGCCAAGTTAGCCCGCTCAACAATGATTCTTCTCATGTCATGAGCCTAACTAACTTTATTTTCCGTGGCTTAATAATGATCTGTCAGGCCTTCAAAATCAGATCAGTAATCCCAAGTGTGAGAAGCTCGACCCCCCTTGCATTCACTATCAGTTTCGTTTCAATGTCAATGTGATCAGTGTAAAGCCTGAAAGCTACCCTTATAGATTGGTTGAACCGAGTTAAGAAAATCCATGGTACAAGAAATCTTCTAAAGATTTAGAAATTAAGAGCAAGTAACATATGTGAAAATACAAAATGGGTCGTTGGGGAAGGGGGTTCAAACTTTCAACAGAACATGCACGTTCTATGTTTCCTTATACACATCCTTGATCCTCCTCCATATATACACCTACTCTGACTTTGACTTTGCTTTTCTTTTCCAGCAAAATTATTTCAGGGTTTTGAGCTCATGAGCAATGACAGACCAATTGTGATCTTCCACGCGTCTGAATTATAAGAAGTCCATTTCTATTTTCTTGTGAAATTATGTCAAAATTATTAGGAAAAAAATGTAGTTGAAAGCAACATTGATCACATACAAAGATTAACATTGTGAGAAAATATAATATATAATATAATAGAATATAACAATTGATATTTCCTTTTCAATGATGCTAGGATATGGTCACTCTGGCGTCATATTAATGGAGACCAATAAAAGCGAGTTCAAAACAAAATCTTTTTCGGTAGATGAGTTAAAAATAAATTGAAGAGGTGCAAATTGTGCAGTGCAGTTGCTAATTAAAAAAAAAAAATCATGCTAGGTTTGCATTTTGCAAACATATTGGCCAAGACAATGGTGTGTAATTAATTGCCTTGCGCACTTTGTTGGGGGAAAAAAACAGCATTTGTGTATACGTTTTTGACTAGAATCACCCTACGAAGATACTTTGTCGTTGTGAAAGATGAAAAGCAAAGAAAAAGAAATGGTTTTTTAAGGGTGGATCGATCGAGCCTGAGAGTAGTATTATTGCAGCTTTCAACACCTTGGAAAAATCTGGCAATGTGTAGTCAAGTCGTCAATTTGTTGTTTGTCACATTCTTCTGTCAAGTAATTTTAAAGTGAATTATGATTCAAAAGAAAGTATAGTTTTGTAACTTTTATATGCATTTTCTTTTCATCCTTATATTATATTGCAACACTTTGTGGTGTGATATTATATCTATAAAAAAAAAAAAAAACCAACAACAATAAGGTGTGGTGGTCAATCAGTCGACAACTTTTAAAAAAATAGATACCTTGAGTGTTCATATTAATGTTAATTCTCTTCTTTATGGCATGAATTTCTGTTAAAATTACCTTTTCTGAAGTAAATGGGAAGTATTTAACTATTTATTGTCGTTCATATTTTTATGACCATTTATTATCAAGTAATATTTATATGAAAGTTATCATTTCTATTCTAGTAATATTTATCTAAAATATTATCTCATTAATCAAACTAATAATGTAAATTTTATAGAATCTAATTAATTAGAAACAACAATAAATAGAAATCTCTCACGCATGTCGGTTCGTGATGATTTTCTTTTTTTGTTACAAATAATTCTTTACAGAAAATAGTTTTATTTGAATCAAATATGATTATATGAATGATATTTTAAAAAAATATATTTAATATAATTACATATTCAATATTTTAATTCAATATTGACTAAAATAATTTTATGTTAGTTTTTTTTAAGATAATTTTATGTTAGTTAATTTACGTATTTGATGGGGGTGATGGATGATATTTGATCTTGGATAAATATTACTTTATCAGTGGCACATTCTTTCTCATAGCTCGTTACTGAAAATTGCATACAGCAATCTTCTATCGGTCACACTGACCATGAATTTATGGTAAAATCAAATTGAGATAAGGACATCGCAGAAACATTGCAAAATTCACACTGATTTGATCAAGTTTATTTTTTCTTAGTTATGATGGTGGCCGAAGCTTGCTGAGCAAAGGCTACTGCGCACGAGCCACATGGCCATTATGGGGGGAAATGTTGACATTCATGGACTGAGCTAATTGAACGGATCAGCAAATCTGGCTTACCTTGCCATGTGCTTTGAGTTTCTCTGAGTTTTGTTTCCTCATTTCGTTTGTAACATCGGGTGGAACAAAAGAAAGAAGGAAGGAAGGCTTAGCCAACTCAAAAGAAGATTTTCTTGAAAACATGGGTAAACATTTCACATGTATGCTTCCTAATTTGGTTTTGTTTCTATTAAAATTTTCACAATAACATACGCTGTAGCTAACAAGTATTTTTAAAGAGACACAAGTATATATAAAGCTTTTATAAAAATATAAGATTTATTATATCGAAAATTCAAAATTCATTTAACGTGGTATATAAGTTACCATGTTCAACTTTGTACTAAAATGCAATAATGCAGGATGATAATGAAAAGGGTTTAAATAGAAAATTATAATATTTGTGATTGAGTATACAATAAATTTACACAATATTATTATTTTATTTTAATTAGTAGTTTAAAGCTTTAATCATGAGTATATAATAACATACAAAGTAAGAGTTTTATACTTACACTCATTTTACTAATAAATATTTATACTTGTGAATGCATTAAAATTTATTTAATAAGTAATTCATTTGTGTGTCTTAAATATGTGATTATGTTAAATATTTAAAATAAAAATTTTATAATAAATATATTGATACTTATCTCTCAAATAAATGTGTTATGGACTAAAAGTATTTAATAAGTGTGAGTGAGAGAGAGGGGTATGTAAACAAATTATTATAGTAATTCACTTTCATATTCTTTTAAGATCTCATTAAAGATGATGAGTATGATAAAGATTAGTTTTCACTAAAGTTAATAAATATTTCACATTAATATTATGGTACCGAAAAAAATATCTCTTTAAAAAAATAAGTATATGCTAATAAATTTTAATATATTGATTTTTTATAAGCATTTCAATGTGTATGTGTATATATTGTTATTCAGTTATAGGTGTAAGTTACTCATTTATTTTGTCAATGATTAATTTTTTACTATAAAATTTGATTGATCATGCTTAGTTAGGTTCTTACTTTTAACCACATTATTAATTTTTTAGATATTTCATGTAAAATAATAATTATTAAGAAGAAATTATGTATGTAATGGTATAAAATTGTGAAAATGAATGTGGCAATCAAACTACTCAGACCACGGGACAAACAATAAAAAATTACAAAGTAGGACTAAAAAAATTGGTAAAAATGCAACAAAAGATTATAATATTCACATACTATTAACTTTTAATGGTACCCACCACCTTACCCCACATATTTTACGTTTTGGGTAGTTTGATTTATGGGGACTAGAATTAAAGTATTAAATGCTAGAGAGGGCCAGAGCAAAGGTCCCTCCGACCAGCCTTGTCACATTTTCCACTGCCCATGTCCCTTAGAACATGGAGGAAATTATGGCATTTCCCAATCTTAAACTCCCTCTCTCTTTCTCCCTCTCACCTCTCACACCATAAAAGCCCTCATGGAACAACAACAAGCACTTCCTACTTCCTAGTCCTTCAAGCAACAATCCCAAGTGAGCAAACTCAGCATGCTACACATAAGTGAATAAACAAGACCACCTCAATCATTGTGGTCGAATCCAACCAAATCAAAGCCAAATACTTTGCCCTTCTTGCTCACTCACCACCACCCTTTTGCATGTTTAAGGAGAAAGATTCTTATCTTTAGAAAGAAAAGACAACAAGAAGCTTGAAAGATTTTATAAAGAGATATGGAGGTTGAGTCAGTGAAGTGCGAGTGTTGTGGCTTGAAGGAGGATTGCACCCAAGACTACATCAGCGAAGTGAAGTCCAAGTTTGATGGGAAATGGTTATGTGGGTTGTGCTCAGAAGCGGTGAGAGATGAAGTAAGTCATGGAGGGAAGAAGGCATCATCAGCTATGGATGAAGCTGTGAAGGCTCACATGTCATTCTGCCGCAAGTTCAAATCAAACCCTGCAGTTAGAGTTGCTGAAGGGATGAGACAGATGCTAAGGAGAAGGTCTGACTTGTCATCATCATCATCTCCATCTTCATCAAAGAAGTACACAAGGTCAACCAGCACTTCTCAAGTCGGGGATTCTTCAAGTTTCCATTTGTAGTAGTAATGAGAGAAACAGAGGATGGAAACAGGGCAGAGGCAGAGGAGACTCTGCTTTGGTTGGAATAATAAAAGTTGTTAGGTTTAGACTTTTGGGTTTAGTTTTTCTTCTTCTTCTTGTCATGTACAGGAAGTCTTATTTCAGTTTTTTTTTCTTTCTGTTTTCTTTTTCTCCAGCTGATCTCTAGTTTGGTATATCCAATCCTCTTTGTTATCTCTTTGCTTACTTTCTTGGCTAAATAGAGACCTAGTTTTCAAGAAAAAATAAAAAAGATCTTAATCAACTTTGTCTCCTCCAAAACTTTGAGAGTATTTCGATTCATTTCTGCTTAAAATGGACGGAACAAAAACCGTTTATTATTCTGACTAGAATGAGTACATCCGTTCCATCTATAGGTATTAAAATGATATCTTGGGTATTAACGAACTTATTTGTTTAATTAACACAAGTACTTTTAGGACTTAAGTGGTATGATAAAGTGGAAGGTTGAATTTTTCTTAAGCCTCCTATCTTCCTCTCACATTAGTTTTTGCACTTCTAATGCGTATCTTTTATGTGAACTCTAGTATTTTGAAATTATTTTAATTTTTTGCTAAATTAAAGTTCAACTGGATGGAGCATTCAAGGATTAAATTCGATAAATTTCTTAAGAGATCATGAATTCAAGACATTTTGAGAAACTAAAATGAAAATTAAATTGTTATAGTATTCTATAATTATTAACTAAAAAAATAAATAGAGGAAAAATATTTCTTTAAACTTAACATCTCCATTTTTCTTAGAAAGAAAAGTAACAATAAATGGACATATGTACTATAACTATATATATATAATAATTTTTTTTTATCTTTATCTCTTTATTATTATCACATTATATTACTTATAATATTTATATTTCTTTTTCTTTTATCTCTATCTCCCTTTAGATGTCTAATAACACAATAATTTCCATGCATCATTCTCCTCAAACTTAACATCTCCATATATTTTTGCGCACATTTTTCTTGTTAGAAGATACTACTACATAGGAAGCTTAACGTACTTTGCAAGACAAGCGATATGATGCATTTCCAGGAAGTAAATTGTTAGGTTTAAGTCAAGTTTCTTAGCCCACTATTCTCCTATGCCTAGATATTCGTCACACTTGACGTAGTCTCGAAACCTCAAGGAAAAGCTGAAAGAGAACCAACGAACATATCTGAGAATCTGATTAATTTATTCACAAAGCAACGTTGATTGTCTGATTGTCAACTTCCCTCAATTTCAAAATATAAAATAAGAATTTTGTCACTATCGTATTATGGAGGGATCGTGAGATGATCGTAGCCGTAAAAATAGTTTTGTTGAAAAACATAACTCAAAACTTGAGAACGCAGGATAAAGCTAAATAGGGTACCGTTGGTCCAACGACTTCATCACACATAAGCAGCTGATGATAGTTTTAAACTTTTTATTTTTCATTTTTCATCTTCGTTACGTGGTTGATGATAGATTTCTTGAAGTTGAGGTAATCAAGCTATAAAAGTTTCATTAAATGAAGGACCGTCAAGTAGTTAAGACTCTCACACTTGGTTGTGGTTAAATATGGTTTTACGAAATCTGTTCATTTAGGTAGTACTTAATTGATTACAATTAACTTAGGTATGTTGAATTATGAAATCATCATTAATTTGTTGGCAGTTTGGCAGTGCCAAGTTGAATCTTGGCTGTCACTAGTGCACAGCACAGCCTATGGAATACGATTCTTCAATCTTCCATGCAACAAAGAAATGATTGATTTTCCATTTTTCCGTAAGGAACACGAGTTATATTAATATTGTCAACCACAACTCTTACTATATCCGTTCTTTTGAGGAAATCCAAACATTAGTTTATGGTAACAGAACAAGCGTGCTACCGCTATTGGAAAATTTCCTTTTAACATGGCTATCTCTTTCTTTGAAATTAAATTATTTATCTAATCACCATTCAGAAGTCACAAAAAAAAATCTCAATTCTTTTTTAAAAGATAAACAATATAATACACTTAATTCAACCTTTTTAAAAGTTTCACACAGTAAAAATAGGGATAGAATAAAAAATGTTAAATTATAGCTATTATCTAAATTAGTTTTAAAGTTATTCAACTATAGCAACAAAAAATAATAAAATTTAGAGACAAAATGATTGCTATTATCTAAATTATATTCCAAGTGGTCTCATCTTTTATTTATTTTTAATTTTTTACCCTTGAGTGGTGGTTTAGTGTAGACTTACTCTATAAACAGAATTACTATCATTCAATATAAATTTAATAATTAAAATTGTAATAAAATATACAAATAATAATAAATTGTGAAAACATTAAAATATGATATGTTGATTTTTATTTAATAATTATATCTATACATTTCTTATTTTAAAAGGGTACATAATTTTTATTTATTTATTTATTTATATCATAATCAATTGTTATACTGGTTGTCACTAACTTGCTAGGTCCATCAATAATGAGAGGTTTAAATAGTTTGTATAAGATTCTAAGTTTAAAACTTATTACAGCCATTATAAGGAGAAGGAGAAATACACTTGCTTATATACGATCAAATTTAAAATTCTAGACTTTTATTTATTGAGAAAAAGGGTTTATGCATTAGATAATTAAGAAAGAAATCAATCTAATCCTTTTATATAGGAGGGACGCAGTAAGATACGGAATCTCTCTGCTTATTTAATTTTGTTCACCATTTTTTTCTCTAATACTAAGGAGAGAAGTCTTACATTTTTGTGCGATATTATAAAAAAAAAAACATCTTCTCATTTTTATCTTCCATTATCTGTTTTATTTTGTTAAATTAGTTTTTTAATTCTATAGTTTATTTTTTAATTTAATTTGATCTTCTAATTTTTGTTGGTTCAATTTAGTCATTTAATTATTTAAATCAATTCAATATGGTCTTTTAATTTAAATTGTAAAAAAATTATACTTTATAACGGTTCAAAATCTTTATTAATTAATTTTAAATCGTAACAAAATGTAATTTTTCATCAAAATAAATTAATTTTAAAAAATAGAATAACAAATTGAATTAATTTTAAAATTTAAAGGATAGAATTGAAAAAAAATTAAATAACTAAATTGAGGCTAAATAATAAAGTAGAAGAAAAAGAATTAATTTAACCTTCTTTTATTTAGTTTTCTCACTTATTCTTCTCTCCCCCCAAGAGTGGGAGAGGATATGCCGGAGCCCAGATAGAAGCATGTAACGTCACGTTTTGTATGGAAATGTATATAAAGTTTTCATATTGAGTAACTTAGTGATGTAGATGCATTGTGCAATTTAATGTATTTGATGAGGAAATAAACCAAGAAAAAGGACACATGGGCTGTCCCAGAATTTGGCATGTCCCAATAGTGGAGGACATATCATTATGTTTGAGAAGTCTTAATTAGACTCTTAGCCTTACCATTGAGAACCCTTTGGAACTCATTCATTGCGCAATCTCTAGGAAAAGTGAGCATTTTCCACCGCAGCTTTCTTACTAGTCCTTGCTTTGGCCCAGCATTCATGAAGCATTCTATAGTGAACTTTCCCTTCAGTTGATACATGCACAAATTTCGAAAAAGCTGCTTCAACATCCGTATTTATTGTAAATGAATTGTCAGTTATCAATGAAGAAAATAATTTCAAAGGGATTGGATGGATTCTCTAGTATAATTTTTTTATATAAATAATGAAGAGTAGTTTTGTTTATGAATTTAGTTAAAATATAATGATAGTGTAAATATTTTTATATTATCATATATATATATATATATATATATTATTAGTTGATTGTATAAAAATCTTTACAATGAAAGTAAATAAAATTGAATTAAAGTTTATACAATGGATTTGGTATAGTAACTAAAATTGCTTGTACTTTCACGGCAGATTAATGAAATGAAATAAGGTTAAGCACAAGCGATGCCAAACTCATTACTAAAAAAAACATTAATAAATTTTTGCTTTTAAAAAGGTAAACCTTATGCAATCAAATAATTATTTTTTAAAAATAATCTAAACACTCATATTCGGGGGCAATTAACTAGTATATTAATGAGAATAAGGTTAAGCACAAGCAATGCCCAACTCTTTTAAGTACTAAAAATATTTTATGCCGCCTTAATGTGTAATTTACTAGAATCTCCAGGGATACTTTCACGGAAGATTTGGTATAGTAACCTATTTTGAAAACTTTGAACTTGGAAATATACGGTGTGGAACATAAATTTAGGTACCTTACCAACTAAATGTTGCCCCCGAAGTTGGGTAGTGTGTTTGGTTCTCTGTTGGTGTTCTTTTCAAAGTAGTTAATTAAATGTGAAAGAATAATTTGGTGGAATAACATTGCATATGGTTTTTAATGGGAAATTATATTATGAATGAAATTAATCTTGGGTTGATTTTGGCGCATTCTGGAAGTGAGTTGCATGTAAATGAAGTTGAACTTAAGCTCTCTTTTTTTGGTTGAATTATATGATATGCTAATGTTGAAAACTGTATAAGCACATATAAGTTGATTCAAGTAGCTAATTATTTTATATATATATATATATATATATATATATATATTAGCTAATTAGTTATCTAAAAAACTATAAAAGTTTAATTTTCATATATTATTAGAAATTACTTTAAATATAAATTTAAAATAATTATTATAAAAGTTAATCATATTACCATACTAATACATGCTAATTTATAACTGGAAGACATTGTAAAAAAATACACCTATTGACAATAAAATTAAAAATTGTTTTCGAGGATTTAGTCTTAAATTGATTCTAGTAATGATTGTAATGTTTTTACTGTTTATTAATTCTAAATGCTAATATGGGAACTTAAAATAAAATCCTCTTAAAATTCTATGTATCCAACAAAATTTAACTTAACATTAATGACTTCTAAATCTATGTTATTTTGAGCTATCTAAATACTCATGTGCGATACGCTTGCTTTGTGTCGGGCATTGCTGGTGCTTAACCTTAGTAGTGTTTGGCCCGGCTCTTAATTTTAATTTAAAAGTAATTTTAAGTAATAAAAAAGTCGAGCCAAATATAATATTTGAACCCATGGAATCACACGTAAACAAACAGGTGTCTTAATTTTTATATAAAAATAATATATTTATAATTAAATTATAAATTTAATTTTATCAAAAAAATATTTTAATGGAATATTTTCAATAAATGTGAAAGTTATCACAAAATAAGAATAATATTTTATTAATATATAGTATTATCAAATGATTCATATGATTATTTAAAAAATATGTTTGTCTTAAATTAGGAAATTTCTTAAATTAAAAAGATATGAGATTATTTAAATTAAATCTCTCTTATAAAAAAATTCAAATCCATATATTTTTTTAACATTTTTTAAATATGAAAAAGTAAGAAGGCAATTACTCTTCTTAGAGTTTTATACTTCTATGAGTCAAGTTAGATCAAATTTAGTTAAATTTATTATTAATCTGATTAATTTTTTACATTGGATCATATTTATACAATTTATTTTATGATTCAACCTCATCTGATCACTTAACAACAACCCTTCGCTTAATATGTTTAATATTTAATTTCTTCTTAATTTGAATGTGCTCCCTATTTTGGATAGATATATAGACAGATAGAGAGAGAGAGAGAGAGAGAATCCAACTTTGTCCTGTGTTGTAATTCATTCATCTTAGGGTATAATAATAATTTAATATTTATTGCTTAAAAAAAACAAAAGAAAAACTTGTTTCTCTCTCCTAGTTCCCTATTCTCCCCCATGTTCCTAATCCTTAACTTTCTGCTGCAACCTTCTCAAGTTAGTTCCCTACTCACCTCTCCATTCATACACCCCATCGACTTCTCACCCTTTTTCGAAGTCAACGAAGCCTTCCAAAACTGTCCATCAGCGATCACACCACCGCAATCATGCAAGTCAGTGTTTCCATTTTTATTTTTATTTATTTTTGTCCGTCGGTGATAAATGTGAGTTACTTGTCCATTCCAATGTTCTGGGTTTCATCTGATCTGATCTTTAACATGAAATGAAAGACCAAAACCTTTAATTATTTGACACCTAATAACAATAATGTTCAACTTGTTTTTCTCCTTAATGACAAGTCTATGCAATCGACATTAATTTTCCCAAATAATCACAACCACAACTCATCACGAGATCTCGTCAATAGAGGAGCTTGAAAGACGAGAGAGAAATGAGTGGGAGAGGAGAGAGAAAATGAGTTTTATTATCTTTAAAAAATAGATATTATATTACTATTATGCCCTTAGATAAATGAATTTCAACAATAAAAAATTAATTTTTTAGTCCAAAATTTATGGTGTTGATGACTAATGCACAGATACTAAAAATAGTGCATGAGTACATTGATAAATGTCATATATATATATATATATAGTTTCATAAAAAACATTTTTAAATTTTTGTTTTACCTCAAAATTAATTTCTATAAGAGCTAGTTTTAAAATTTAAATAATTAATAAACACTTTATATTTTTTAAAATAAAAATGACCACATTCAACTTATAAATCTAGTCTGAAAAAAATTTATATATTTAAATGTTTGAAGTTTGAAAACACCTTAACGACTAAAATAAAATATCCTAAAGTATCGGGGCCATGTGTGTCATTTCAGTACAGTACTACAAAGCCGAGTCGGTGTAGAAAACATGACCGTTGAGATTCAAATTCAAAGCTGAGAGCTTGAAAGTTTCTGAAACCCCACGTTCAAAGGTTGTGCTAAACCGGCTACTAAAAACAACAATCTGGGAAGGGAGAAGATTAGAAGAAGAAGAAGGAAGAAGCCATGAGAACCGTTTTTCTGCAATCGAAAACAAAATCCAGCACATCATCATCGGATGAAGATAATAACAGCTGCTACTTCCCCGGTTGCAAGAAAGATGCAAACTGCAACTGCGAAATGTGTTTGGCCAGCATCAATGCCACCCTCGATCTCATGCCCAACAGCGTCCACAAAAGCACCCTCACCGAGCTTTCTGCTTCCAAGCCCAACGTTGCGTGCACCCCAATTTCTTTTGATGCTTCTATTCTGTCTACACCCAGATCCAGTGAGTTTCAGCTATCTTCGTCCACTCCTCTCTCCAAATCAAGAGCCAGATTGGACTTGAGCAAGAAAATGGAGAAGCATAAGAAGGGACAACAAGCCTCTGGTTTCAGTTTCTTGAGGTTGATGCTCTTTTTTGGGTTCTTCTTGTCTGCGGACCTTGTTTTTCCCTTGGTGGTTTCTGGGGTTTTTCAGCCTTCCTTGTCACCGGATGTGGTGAAAAGGGTTGGTGAGAAATGTAGCCTTGTGCGTGATTTGAATGGAAAGTTGAGGCTTTTGCAGAAAGAGTTGGCTAGTGTTGTTGTTGGGGAAGTTTCAAATTGCAGCTTTACTGATACCTTGTGGGAAATCAGTCAGGTATTGTAAAGTTAATTTCTTTATTCATGTTTTTATTGATTCTTGGGCAAAATTTGTTTCAGGTAGGTCAAAATTGGTTTTAGTCTCTGCATGGTAGCTTTAGTTATCATATTTCTAAAAAGTGGTGAATTTAATTTTTGATCTTATACTTTATTTTGACTTGACCAGGGACAAATCTATCACATTTCATAAATACAAGGATCAAAACCATTACTTTTGACTAAATTTTAAGGGACTAAAAATGGATTTTGCCTTTGATTTTTCAACAGTCAATAAGAAAGGGGTGCTGACAAAACAACTTAAATTTTGTATAGGATGGTTTGCTATTGAATTCAAGGTGCACACTGTACAAATCAGCAATAGAAGAGGTAACAATCTGGGGATGGCCTTTGCAAACAGCAGGATTGCTCACAAATGGGTTCTCTTCTCGGACATTCACTCTCTTATCAGGAAGAGTCACTCAGGTAAATTCTCTGAAATGCCTTGTTTTTTTTCATCAGTCGTTGATTGTTGTTGTTGACTATTGTCCAACACTGTTCTATCTGTTTTATGAAGTGGAATGGTGGACTTGGTTATTCAATTCGGACGGCTAATGCTTCATGGGTGCAACCAAAATGGGATGCTTCAGCAGTGCAATTAGACCCCAACACTTGGGTTCTTGAATATCAGATGAGTTATATTTTTGATGGTACGAGGTTGCATTCTGCAGCATTGGAGTTCCTCAAATATAGGATTTCAAGAATTGTTGCCAGGCTGAAGAAAGATTTCTGGCTTTTTGTCGCATTTGAAGATGAACAGTACAATGGATTCACAGCAAACAATGGACCTCAAATCCCAACTTGAATGAATGGTAGATTTTGGAGTTAACTCTTAATCAGCATCAATCCTGCCCTCATCTCTTGTGAGGAGCTCCCATTTTCTTTTTGTTTAGGTTCTCTAGATTGGATTTATCCTTTAATTTTGGATATTCGTTTGTATATGATTTGACTATTCGAATTTGCCCGGTCATGCTATACATTTGAATATACAAGTAAATGTGATTGACTTTTCCATTATGAAACCAATAAAGGTTGGACCTTTAAGAACAAGTAACAAGAAACATCAAAGTTGTTTTATGGTGCACTTCCTTATGATTTTAGCTTGTTGAATATGTGTACCTATGTTACATAACAAATTAATGATGAAGTTAAAATGTTTGACTTGTATTATAATTACTCCACCTTTCCAGCCCTGAACTTATTAAAAGTTTTCTTTTTGTTTGCCTTTTTATGCACTACTGTAAATGCATATTATCTATTGAAATGTAGTGCCTACCGTAAGTCTTAATATGTTTTCTACAGCACTTGGTGGAACCAGAAAATTTGTGAAGACTATTTCAAAGAGCAAAAGTATCTGATCATACTGGACCAATAATATATCAAATTTTGTCTTAGTATTGTTGACAGATAGGGCTCATTGGAAACCCATTTTTATCTGCATATGTTTTATTCCATTTAGCTCAAGACAAGCACACCAAGTCACCAACATGAGCCAAGCATAAATGACACACAGCATTCTGGTCTTATCAGGCATCACTATTTCGTGGAGTTACATTGAACTTCTTAAACTGTTTGGTCACTTATCAAGAGAGCTTCTTAAACATTACAAGTTTTGCATACCCTGTAAACATTGCACTTGAAGTTTTAAAATGGTCAGCCATTATTTATGTATAACGTGAGTATTTAAATATACTTATTAAGCTAATATAAAAAATAAAATAAAAAAGACAAAATGTTAGAATAATAAGCAATGCATACAAAGAGATATTCTATTTAACATAAAATATGTGTAGAGGAGTGCTTGGGAAGTGAACATGGCGTAAATACTAAATTAAGTGATGGTAAACGGTGTCTATTTATAAACTTATCATTTAGAATAAGGTAAACTTACGCTTATCGCCTTAACCCGTTTAAACCCCTATTGCAATTTAAAAAAAAAAAAAATGAAGCTTAGCATCAACAAGTACTCCGCTAAAAAATGTAGCTTTTTTGTGTTCTACCCATAACAGAAGATCGTTTCTGTTTACTACTTCTACTGCATATCCATTTTTGTGTATTTAGTGTCAAGAGAGCCCCTGCTCATTTTGTTTCAGAATTTTTATCCCTCTTATGATTGCTAACATAATTTTTCATATTGTGACCGGAATTTCTTGATTATGACTTCCAAGAGCACAAATTAATCGTTTCTTGACTCGATTTCAGTTGGTGTTCGACATAAAATCTTTTACACTTTGGGCAAATGTTGAATTAATTTTTCCCCCGTCTTTCAATTGTTGTGTTGGTACTTTTAAAATGCTTTGAAAGGGTACAGGGAAACAAGATCTTAGGATTCCTTTAAAATGCTGCTGTTAGATATTGCATGAACAGTTTAAAACTTCAAATACTGTTAATTGCATTTAAATATTTTTTGAGAATACCACAATAATTAGATAAATTCGTGTTATTTATAGTTGTGTTATGTCTTGTAATTTTAAAATTGGCTTAAAATACATTTTTCGTCATTATAATTTATTATTTTTTCATTTTCATTTTTACAATTTTGTATTTTTATTTTAATTCTTACTAATTATGTTTGTTTTATTTTTTGTCTTTAAAAAATTTTAAATAACACTATTTTTAATCTTCAAAACATTTTTTTATTTTTCAAATTATATCTAAAAATGCTTTTAGAAAAAAATAAAACAAATATATTTTATAAGAATTAAAACAAACTTTTTTACAAAGATTAAAGTGAAAAAGAAGTTAAATTACGAATGAAAAATTTATTTAATTCTTTAAAATTTATTCCTGTATATATTGATATCTCGAATTATCTGTGATGGAACAGGTCTGAGACTTCAGTTTTGTAACGTTCTGGTAAATATTTATGATGAATATTACTCCTTTACTCTGAATTTCTTGTCGCAGGCACTAGATATCTTTTGTGTATAATTAAAAATGCTCGTGGATGGACCGAGGCATCGAGATACCAATATTTTCTAGAGTTTTCTGTCTTGTACACTGAATTTCTTGTTTCTAGAGTTTCCTGTCTTTATATTCTTATTTACTATGCTCTCTAGTCTCTAATTTGTAATATGTATTATCTACTAAAGTTATGGATCTCCAAAAGAAACTAATAGTGTGTATAATAATTGGATGGCTTCCAAGTATGTGAATCCCCCTTATGCTAAATTCATAGATAGCAAAACTGATTTCTTTCGGCTTATGAAAGATGATCATTATTGCTGACAACAGAGTGAATATTTAGATTAAAGTTTGGAGAACTAATAAGTATTTTTACCCTGAAAGCAACAGTTTTTTTCTTCTTCACTTAGTGCATTAAAATGCGTTATAGTGTATTGGAATTTGCAAAAGTAAGTTTAAAACATTAATCCAAACATTTTTTTGAAAGAAGGAAAAAAAACAAATTTCTTTTTGTTACTCTCTCAAATATATAAACAAAATATATTAAAAAAGAAAAGTCAGAATAAAAAAACAAATCCTTTATTGTAATCGCAATTTCTTTATGGAAGCAAGTAGGGAATTCAATAAAGTATTTTGAATCAACCTTTCAGCTAGTGAGATAAATCATCCATTGATTCTCGGTACTGTGGAGAGACTGCACATCCGTTGATGGGAGTAGGTTACAGAAAGAGTTAGCCAATATGTGCAATAAGCTCCAATTAGTATCCCTCATCTCAACAGCTGATATTTAATGATTTTTTGTTGTTTGTGCAATAAGCTCCGGTTAGCATTCCTCAATAGGCACTTAAGGTAAAACAAATGCTTTCTGTTGTGAGTTAGATATCTGGCACACAATTCAGCCCAGGATTTCTGTCTGAACCGAAGTAGCACCAATTCTGTATGAAAAACAGTTGCTTGTCTAATTGAGTGTGACCCTGTTGCAAGTAATATCAAGAAATGTTAGGATGCAATTTATAGGCTAACAGTGAAGAGTTATTAGAAGTGAGGAAAGACTTATTTTTGCTTCTACAGTATGTTGACCAAAATGAAAATCCCAATTGCATGAGCAATAGGTCTTCCATGTAAAGGATCTTGGACACATGCCTCAAAATTCCCCTGTCAAGCTACACATAGATTCTCGGAAGTCCACATAAGAATTATTGTTAATTGTTAAAAATGAGAAGCAAAAATATTCTGATAAAAACATTGTCACGACTTTTTAAGTCATGTGCAGTAGCAATAGTACTAATCTAAATGCGACGAATAGTAAGGTCTTGAGCTAAGTCTTGACTAAACCTTAAAAATCTTAAATGCCAATGATTTTCAAATCCTCTTAGCTATTATCCTACTAAAATAATACTTGCTAAAAGGAAGGTCTATGTTGTTACAATTCTACCTAGAAGATAATTAATCAGGTCACAAGGTAAACTGAAACTGAGGTTATTGTTATATATTTATTTTAACTACAAACCTCCCTCCCCCTTTTCCGAAAATAAATAAATAAATAAATTCCTGTATAAGTAGAAAATGCTACAGTTGGCAGCACATATAAATGGCTCTGAAATAAAAACTCCATTTGGGGAAGGTACCCAAGCGACAGACTATAACAGTCGAAAGGCCTTCCGTTAAAATCAAAATGGTCATAGAGCTCGTGAATTTACTTCTTACACGTATTGTATGTGCCGGTATTAAAGAAGAAGCCTGTCTACAAAGGAATGTATATGAGTACCATGACAGGATAAAGTTTAACGTCCATCAATTAAGACAATACAAAGAAGCAAGAGCAAGAGTGGCATCTAGGACCCAGGCTACTAGGCTTACTTAAGTTGATTGATATGTGCAAATAGTAAATCCTGAGTTTGTTGGTTAACTATAAAATAACCTGTTTTTATCTTAATTGTTCTTGTAACCATTTAAATTCAGACACACTCAATAGGCAGTGACTTTGCTTCAAAATAAGTCGTTATCATCTTTACACACCCTCTTGAGTACTTTGGAATGGTATGTTTAGTTGAGAGAAAAGAAAACAGAAAAAAAAATATACGGGTAATAATGTACTTCTTAGGCTGTGTAATGTCTCTGTGTGCCTTGTCTGTTTTTTTAGAAGTTTAAACTATTCATGATTTCTATAGTTAGTTTTAATCTATATATATGAGAAAACTGTAAACTTTAGTCGCTAGTCATGCATGTTTTATGTTTTGGTCCCTCTGCTAATCCATAAAAGACTTTTCAGTGGTATAAAACCACTACGAGTGTTGGTCCCAGATGAACTCAAGAGGAGGGGTGAATTGAGTTTTATAAAATAATTCACAATTTAAATTAAACTCAAAGAAATAATATGGAGATAAGAGATAAAGGGAACACAATCAATTTTAACGTGGAAAACCCAATTGGGAAAAAATCACGACGTCCAAATTGGATAATCAATCCAATGGACAACTCCACTATGATA
>PYAF01005867.1:957270-967940 GCA_007407185.1 Glycine tomentella
ATTGATGTTTGTTTGGTTTGGTGTGGTTTGAAGTCATGAATGAGATGTATGTGATTGAAAGTTGTGTATAAGTTGTAATGGTTCAGTTTGACGTGATGGCTGACATGTGTACAAATGATACGCAGAGATCATGGTTAAGACTAGAGGAATGCCTCGGAAAGTGGGTGGAGGTAGTCGAGCTAGTGAAGATGATCCTGGGTAGAGGCGTAGGCCTACGACATCCGTCCGTAGGCAAAGGTTAGAGGAGGTTGCTGCCGAGGATCCCGTTCTTGAGGAACCTCATGTGGATACGGATATCCCTCCGACACAGGATGATCAGACACAACATGTTGATGCAGAGGCACAGGATGTTGATGATCAGATAGAGTCATTTCCAGGGGGACCAGAAGAGTGTTCGTTATTGACCTCTTATGCAGATCATATTGCCGTTAGAGTCTGGGCCGGAGAGGTACATTTTGTTATTTTACATCGGTTATACATATTCAATTATTGATAACATACATGAAAAGTGATATAGTGTTTATTGCAGGAACGTGCTGAGCTGAAGTTGGCTTCTTATGGACGGAAAGTGATTAATTTTTTGGGAAGCCAGCTGCAGAGATCCAGGGCATAGTGGCTGCATTGGGGCTGGCTCCTCTGGTTTCCTGCTGTGTGGACACTGGGGACAGGGGATTGCTATCTGCTTTTGTTGAGAGATGGCACCTGAAACCAGTAGTTTCCACCTGCCTGTGAGGGAGCTGACAGTGACGTTGGATGACGTGGCTTCGATCTTGCATCTTCCCGTTATGGGAGCGTTGCAGTCCTTTGATGCTATCGACGTAGAAGAGGCCATTAGCATGCTGGTTGATTTGCTAGATGTGACAGTTGAGGAAGCCGCTGCTGAGCGACCCAATGCCATGGGGCATACGTTCGCCTATCCTGGCTACGAGACTTGTATTATCAGAAGTGTGAAGCCAGGCAGTGGACATTAGCTGCGAGGGCTTATTTGCTTTATCTGGTGGGGTGCACTCTGTTTGCTAACAAGAGTGTCATACATATAGGTGTGGTATTCTTGGAAGCTTTCCGCGACATCGATGAGGCTGCCAGATACGCTTGGGGAGCTGGTGCTTTGGTGCACATGTATGACAACTTGAACTATGCATGTAAGCACCATAGGAAGCATCTGGCAGGCTACATTACACTTTTACAGGTATAGGTGGTTATTAATGATTTATTTAGTATATTAACATTTGTTGGTTTATGTTACTGATTATGTGTTAATTTATATTTTATTGTCATATACAGTGCTGGATATATGAGCATTTCCCTATGTTAGGGAATGTTTTTCCGAATGATGACTATCAGGAGGTTCAGCCACGTGCCTGCCGGTGGAAGATGGCGAAGGCGTTACCTCTGTCAACCTATCGATTACGTATAGATAGGTTGACTTCTGCTGATGTGTGCTGGACGCCGTATGAAGACCATCGTTTGCACAGAGAGTTTAAGATGATATATTTGTACTTTGGGGCCATCAGTTGGGGTCTATACACTGTCAGGTATTGTCCAGAGCGGGTCCTGAGGCAGTTTGGATATGTGCAGCACATTCCAGAGGTACCTTTCCGCGACATGCCTTCTGCAGCGGATGTGGACGACAGATGGATGCACTTCACTGATTACATTGTTGCGACTGGGGACTTGGTTGATCATCCGGGTCAACATGTTGCTGGCTATATGGAGTGGTTTTATCGTGTGTCACATCCAGTCATGACTCCTGCACAGTATGAGGCTGCTCGTTCACGTTTTTGTTTAGAGGCAACTACTACACCAGTACCAGTGGCTCCCCCGGTGCACCAGCCTCGTGACGATGCTGCAGCAGGCTTAAAGTCTACTATTTCTTCGACAGGGCATACTCATGCACATGCAGTGGTAGTAAATTAAACTTTTTATTGTATATGCAATGCGGAACCCGTCTAATGATATAGTAACATTTAAATAATAATATATGTGCTTATTTCAGGTTGCTTGCGAACGCATGGCTGAGGGGTTGCAACATATGCTTGACTCTGGGATGGTCATAGAGGGCACTGATGCATACACTATGGTCGAGCAACTGCTGCGTGTTGCTCGAGGTGTCACAGGTGACGGCTTAGCGTATACGCGCACTACACGCCCTAGACAGACACAGCGCAGGCGACTATGATCTTTGTTTATATTATTCATGTAGTTTGTTGTTGGACATTTATGGATGCATATGAATTGTAATATTTAAATATTTGAACTTTTATGAAATTAAATAGAACTTTCATTATCCAGAAATTGTCTAAGCATCTCCTAAGTCAACGTGCTGTGTGCGTACTTTCATACATTTTGTATACATTTGCATACGCCCAATATAATAACTAGGCCACGATTGAGCTTCCATGGTACAATGAGTAGCCCACAACAAGGCCGTGCATGGCAACGGACAATTCTCTCGTAAAAATACCTGTTTGCAATTCATATCATATTAAAATTAGCTAGGTTGAACGTAATTAAAGTAACAACAAATGAAGGCAAACAGTGTCAATCATACCTGAACAAAGTGGTTACCAAAAACATGACCGATGCATAGTATGCGATGAACCTGCAAATCCCTCGGAGGTTGGCTTCTTAGAGGGAAGAGCGTCATACTTTGTTTAAGTGAAAGAGAGACTAGAATCACGTTATATCTTGATGCAATAACATGATCCATATCCGTAATATCCATCCATTTATCCATAGTTACCTGTAAATATACAGTTAATGAAATACATTCAAGATCCCATGCATTTGGTAGTAAAGGCATACGAAACCGACATCGAACGTTGTTTTACCTTAGACAATCCATCAACCAAAAGGGACCGCTTCAAGCTTTCAAATCTATGTATCCCGCCGAACAAGGCTATATATATCCATCAGTCCATTCTGCAAGCTCTTTGAGCAAATGATTGCGTACCAAAGACCAAGATTCTTCACCATAACCTAATAAGGCAGCAATGACACGATATCCACAGTTACCATCCGCTTTGACATCGATGATATTCTGGATAAACTTCTGCATAAATGGATGAAATTGATCTAACATTGGAACCATCCAGTGTTGCTGCATAACATCAGATTCCGAAATGGATTGTTTTGGAGTAGGGCAACTATTCTGCACGGAATGTAACTCGTCTACATACTCAAAGTAAGACGAGTCCCTTCTCGTTGACCTTTCGTGCTTTGTCATTTTCTTCTTTGGGGCACCTTTAGTTTTTACCTTATCAGGGGGAGGGCACATTGAATTTGAATCAGGGTACGCGATTTCTTTAAGCTTAGTCTTTAGTGTCATTTTCCCATATAAATCAAGTTTTTCAAACCGGGTAGATATGACTTCCCACTCTTTAGTGATGGTGACTTCAGATTTATCCATACCTTCATCTGAAAAGTTTAATCTCCGCCAAAAAGTATGAACAGTCTCAATGGGAATGCTCCGAAGTACATACTTCACGAGCTCACATGCACAAGGCAAACCATGCGTTGACCTCATAACACACCCACAACGAGAAGGATTTTTTCCTGCATAATGGACTCGCTCATACTCAGCAGCAATCTGATTTAACGCGTACCTGGACACCATGCCAATAAGTTTCTTGTATAAAGTTACTTTAAAAACATGTCCTACCACATGTGTGTTTTTCTCTAAAGATGCCTTGATCTCAGTATGTTGCAAGGTGATCATATTGTTCATGACATCCCAAACAGTGCATAAGTCTCCAACACTATTCTGCAAAAGCCTTTTTAAGATCCAATGAGCAGACTCAACCCTGTATTGTATGACAAACAAAAAAATTATTTTGCAAGCCAATAAACATAAACAAATGCCAGATTGAACAATGTCAAATAACAAACTTACCTATTTGTTGTTGTATTCCCAAAATGCATAACTTTATTAGTCCATGCAGTCACAAATTTCTTTTTGTGGGGATTAAGCCAAGTGTCCTTAACATAATCAACAAAAATAGGCCACGGTGCACATGCAACTTCAAATTGCATAAGGGTATCATCATACTGCTTCTCAGTAGCACAATCAAGTAGACTTCCCCATGCTTCCATAATATAATCCCATGCATTATTCTGCTTAACATAAGTTTTACATTTGGCTTTAAAATTTTTGTCAATGTGAAACCGACACAATAAATTTGTGGCCTCTGGAAAAACAGTTTTGACAACACTCATCAATGTTGAATCCCTATTTGTAACAATCACCTTTAGGAAAAATTCAATTTTATAAAAAAGGTCTCTAAACCGTTCAAGAGCCCAGACAAGATTATTTGTATGTTCAGCCTCTAAATAAGCAAATGCAACTGAAAATGTCATGCCAGTTGGTGTTACACCAACAATGTCTAGTAAAGGAAGTCTATACCTGTTTGTTTTATAGGTACTGTCTATCAAGAACACCATATGATATGCATTGCTCAGTTGCACTGCACCTGGATGTGCCCAAAACAAGTCACGCACAACACTTTCATCCTTCAATCGATGCCAATGAATATACATGTCGCGTTCAAGAAGTTTCATTAGCTGTTGCATTTCAGTATTAGTGCCTCTTGTATGTGTCCGGTATGCATATCTTGCATTGTAAATTTGTTTCAAACTTGTTACATTATCTGCATTATGCTCCTTCAATGTTAGGAGGATATTTTTTGGTTTGACCATCGCCCTTGTCATATCAGCAACAATGATTTTCTCCTCCTCAGTTATTCGACCAGCATATGGGTGTCCACAAAATGACTTGGCCAATACATGATTATGATTACCACATATTAGCTTCACCATCCACCCTTCACCTCCCGTGATTGGTTTGACATGCAACTTAAAAGGACACTCGCATTTTCTACTGCTAGTGGTTGAAGGTTTGAAACCTTTTTTCCATGCTCTATACTTTCCACTTCTTTCACAACCAATTAACATAAATGACGTTCTTCATATTTTTTCAGTTTTGGTGTCACTCCTCATTATAATCGCCACAAAACCATTCTCAAACGCAACGGTACGAGCCCACTTTAATACGGCATCACGCGATTCAAACACCTACACAATAGGATAATTTATATTTAATGTTTCAAATATAATCATTTAACAACTTTAACTACATTCATATTCTTTAACTACATTAAAATTCACATAATCACCTCATTTGTTTCGAACGCTGCAGAACAATCAATAAAACAATCATTGTCTTCAAAGTCATCAGCGTCTGATCCAATGTCTTCATTCATATAAATATCTTCAGCCATTATACTCTCGTACATCCACTCATCGTTCTCCATCCTAACAAAAGAAAAAATAATTTAACATACCATGTAAAAACACATACACGCTAAATAATAATAACATTTACTAACGTTCAAATTAACACAAAAATCATATTCATTAAACAGTTAACACATACATGTGTTAGACTTTTGGCAAGCGTACCAATTGTCGTTGTAAGTTACAAAATTTATAAAAGTTCGTCTCCACAGGGACTTGTGCTACTCAGTTAATCCAAATAGAATTCAACAATTGAATAGTTATGTACAACGAGTATGGTTGAAGTTTTGATGGTTTTATGGAAATAAAGAAAAATTACGAAAGATTACGGAAGCTAATAAAACAATTTTAGCTAAAGAAAAGCGTAGGATTGGATTTCATCGTTCATACCTTTAGTATTCAATTAATATTACCATGCATAAGTTATTTTCTATTATTATTGATGCACACATAAAATCACCCCAAATCGATGTCTCGCATTTGGAAATCCTAAGAATATTTATCAAATATCGATCTCTCGCATATGAAATAAATATCCCAGCGTTACGATTATATTCGCGTGTTTATTTGCAATCTAAACATTATGCTCTATGTCTAGCAACGTAACGTAAAGAGTAAATTTTTTATTCATTTCAAACCCTAAGATTACTTCTCAGTCTCACTTCGAGTTTAAGTTCGTGATATTAGTGATCAAGTAATATCAAGCGTTAAGTACGGAATAAATTTACCAATAATAAATAGAAAGACTTATGCAAAAATAAATATCAAAAGAAATACTGTAAGGTAGAAGATTACATTCAATCCATAAGAGAAACTAACCAAGCATGGAGAGAATATCCTTAAGAGAAGAATTGATGAAGGGCCCCATCACCGCTTCTTTCCGGCAGAGTCTCCACACTAAATCTCATTTCTTTCACTTTCCTAACCTACCTAATACTAATATTTAAGAACCTAAACTAAAGGAAAAGCTTAGAAAAGCTTAGAATAAGAGAGAGAAGAGAGAATTTTGCTTTTGAGGGATGGGATTTTCCTTTGGGGGTGCATGAGTATTTATAGGGGTGGATCTGGACGAGTTTGGTCGCCCAGACGAGCAATTTAGGCATGATTTGGTCGCCCAGGCGAGCTAATTGCAACTTGCAGCCCACTTGCAGCCCATTTGGCCCACTTGGATGTCTATTTGCAGCCGTCAGCTCGTCCAGGCGACCAAAATGCACTATGTTAGCTCGCCTGGGCGAGCTAAATGCACTCTGGTGGGCTTTTGGGCCTGATTTTGCTTTCTGCACCCCCCGTTTTGCTGTTCTGAGTCATTTTTGGGTCTGATTTGCTTTCTGCACCTCCCAGATCTGCTATGTAAGCCCTCTTTGCTTGCTTTTTGTTTTTCGAAAGCCTCGAAAGTCCTCGAATGCTAGCAAAATAAAAATAAAACTTGGATGAATCTTTGAGAAACATAATTACTAAGTGTTTAACATAAACTAACTAGATTAGGGCAAATTTTGACAGATATTCTTAATTAAAACACAAGATAAATGCTTTAAATGTAATCCGAATTTCACTAAGATATGACATTTATCAACATGTTTTTAAATACTGCTTATAATTAGTATGTCCTTATTTATATTTAATGTCATTATTTTCAAATTAAATTTCAATTTTTTATTTTTTTAATTTTTTTTGTTTTCACGGATTGGCTAATCCATATGGTGCATACGGATTGGGTAATCTGTATGACTCATACGGATTACACAATCCGTATGACTCATACGGATTACACAATCCGTATGACTCATACGGATTACACAATCCGTATGACTCATACGGATTACACAATCCATATGCACCATAAGCATTACATAATCCGTATGATGCATACAGATTGGCTAATCCGTATGGTTCATACAGATTGGGTAATCCGTATGAGTCATACGGATTACACAATCTGTATGAACCATACGGATTAGCCAATCCGTATGGTCATGCACCATTACACCCCTCCCTTACGGATTACTCAATCCGTTAAATACTTATCGATTACCGAATCCGTACGGCAAAAAAAAAACGCACCTGCAACGACAACCTCCGTGCTTTCTCTCCGGCGACAGCAAACCAAAAATACCTCCAACTGCAGCTCGCACACCTCCAAAATATCTCCAAATGCACAACAAAAAGCTTACTAATGGCGATTCCAAGCAATGCTCAGCTCAAAAATGGTGAAAACAAAACAAGCACACTCCGCGTTCCAACAAGCATAGCTCGTTTATTTTGCCTTAACAGTTATATATTTTTTTCATTCATTAAGGGCATTTTGGGTATTATAAAAATTTTAAATGGTATAGAAGAAAACATGATGGTGTATGAAGCACAACACTTACATATAATGAGAAAAGTTTCGATGAGAGAGAAAAAATAAAAAAAATATTTTTTTAATTTTAACTAATATAGACCATTTGACCATAGACCATACTTATATTAATGGTTGATTTTAATCCTAATATATCTAATAAATATAAAATTCTTTCACACGATACGTAATAAATTTGGGTTACGCACCTTATACCTCGTCTTCATTTTGTTTTTGGCAAGGAGTTTTGTTTATTAGTTCCATTTTAATGTTAATAATTGAGGGGAGACAAATTTA
The DNA here is from genome assembly GCA_007407185.1 of Glycine tomentella. Lineage (NCBI taxonomy): Eukaryota > Viridiplantae > Streptophyta > Magnoliopsida > Fabales > Fabaceae > Glycine > Glycine tomentella. The sequence continues at coordinate 965,198 of PYAF01005867.1, forward strand.
GTAAATTAGAAGAAGCATAAGGGCAACACAGTAACATCAAATCCAAATCATCTTCTCTTCTTTTATCTGCGCAGTTATTCCGCTTCTCTCTGCTTCTCCTTCCGCTCACACATTTCATCAATCAATTTGCAGCATCCTAATCTCGCTCAGATTTTCTCGAGAAAGGGAAAATAAATAAATAAAAGAATAATAATATCTTTTCTTATTCGCAAAACGCCATCGTCGCGGACGCAATTGAAATTAGGGTTAGGGTTTTCATTTTGTCTTCGCCCGGAAAATAAAGGGGGGAGAAGAAAGACGAAGAAGAAGAACCGTTCCTTTATGATAGAAAAGGTACCTCTGGTCATCATCGCGGTGTCAATCTTGGTGGCGCAATCCTCTGCAGCGTTCCACGGTAGAAACAGAATCATGAAGGTCCACCCTGTTCCTCGAAAACGCAACATCTCAATCCAATTCGGCGGCGATGCGGGGAACCCGATGTCGGATGCTCAGGTGCTGTTGGGGATCGCCGGGAAGAAGCTCCGGCGACTCCCGCACGTGTTTAGCTGCGTGCTGGAGCTTCCATTCCGCTCCGACGCCGACGTGGCGGTGGAGGAGGCCCCCAACTTCTTCCGGTTCGTGGCGGAGACCGACGGAATCGGCGACGTCAGGGCGCACACGGTGGAAATCCACCCCGGCGTGACGAAGATCGTGGTGAGGGAGCGCGGCTCGGTGGAGCTCGACCAGCTGGAGCTCGATATGTGGAGGTTCCGGTTGCCGGAATCGACGCGGCCGGAGCTCGCGAGTGCGGTGTTCGTTGATGGCGAGCTCATCGTCACGGTGCCCAAGGGGCATGAAGAGGAGAATGGTGGGGATGGTGATAGAGGTATGGGCGGTGGTAGACTTGTGCTTGTACAGTGATGGATGAATAAATGAATGAGAATGGGTGAGGTAATGAATGATTCTTTTGTTAACGCCTTGTTGCCTTTCCAAACGTGGCCTTGTTAGTATGTCGGTTAGATTTCAGGTTGTTGTTGGAAGTTGGAACTAGTTTCTCTGTGAATTTTATTGTTGCTATTGTTCAATCAGGAACAAAAATGTTCTATCTGGAGAATGGTTTATTCATCATGGCAATGGCAATTATCCAAAACAGGTGTAACTGAGGCGTGTTTTGATTTCCAGTTGTTTCCATTGTGTGTGTTTGCTCTTTTTTATTACACAACGTAGGTAATTCTGGTTATGAAATTGATTAACATGTGGTAGTTGTATGCCTTGTTGGCTTTAGATAGCACGTCTTAGGGAGGAATCTTTTGTTTTGGGTCTGAAAGATTGTCTTGATGTTATTAGTTTGGATTGTGAATGATAACTGACATCAATTTAGTCCTAAGATGGAATGGTATTAGTTCACACAATAAGAGAAAAAAATGATGACACCAATTAAGTCTCTTAACCACGTGGCTTATGAACTAAGGATGATTTTAGGATTACTTTATTTGATTAAGGGATTAAGTTATATCTCTCAAGGAACAAAGTAATGTCAACCCAGTCTTTTAGGAACTAAAATTAATGCTTACTCGATTTTAGCAGAACGTTGAAAATTGATATTTGAAAGGGGTAACCGTCTAGCCGATGTATTTAAAGTGTGACCTTGAAAGGGAAGGGGAAACACGGAGAGGAGAGGGGGGAGGAATGGAAGATCATCAACATCAACAGCACTTTTAACTCAAGTTAATTGGGTCGGTGGTAGATGAATCTAATGATAGATCAGAAATAAGACAAAGAAAGAGAAAGAGAGAGGGAAAGAAAAAGTGGAAATAAGACAAAAGAAATGAAAAATAAGCTAAAATAAAAGAGGGGTGAAAGGAGGAGGGGAAAAAAGAAGAGGAAAAAAACTAAAAAAAAAAGAACGACTGGAACATAGAAATACTAATGACATACCGTCCGTCAATCTATATCCCACTTCATTAAGTTTTGTTTAACTACCTTTCCATAGGTAAGTTTCGGTTGACCTTTATCTCTCTTTGTGTCGAGCTCTTGGTAACAAACTTTTGTTCTTACGGAACATCCAGTGGTCGTCTCGTAACATGTCCAAACCATTCAATCTATGCTCCTTCATTTTTTCACACACCGATACCACTGTTATCTTTTGCCGAATATCCTCATTTCTTATCTTATCCATCTTCGTATAACCACACATTCACCTTAACATCCTCATTTATGTTACCCTTATTTTATGTTCATGTTGTCTATGTGCTGGCCAGCATTCTGTTCCATATAACTTTATTGGTCTTACAACTGTTCTATAGAATTTTTTCTTTTAGCTTAAGGGGAATTTTGCGGTCACACAACCCCGATGCACTCCACCATTTTATCCACCCTGCTTTGATTTTATGATTTATATTATCATCAATCTCACCACCTCTTTGCAAAATTAATCTCAAGTATCTAAAAACATCTTTCTTGGGTACCTCTTGACCCAGTAAATGCATTGTGTCTTGATCATCATTTCTTATTCGCGAAAACTCACACTTTATATACTCTGTCTTGTTGTTGCTTATCGTGAATCCTTTAGGGGGGAGGAATGGAGGATATTCTGATATTTTTCTTCCTTCTGAATTGTTTGTCCAATCAACCTGTTTTTTTCAAATCTGTACTCTAAATTGTTTATTATCTTGAAAAGTATGTGAAACTACTCAAAGGGATCTGACTCTGCAACTTTGAGATTTTCTTTAGAGAGAGAAGAAGGGGGGGGGGGGGGGGGAAC
>PYAF01005867.1:968040-980553 GCA_007407185.1 Glycine tomentella
GGGGGGGGGGGGGGGGGGGGGGGGGGGGGGGAGGAACTCAAAGAAAAGTTTGGTTGAGGTAACAAGTGGTTGAGAGAAAGAAAGGGACATTTTTAAGTAGGAGGAAGGGAGAGTTTAGGGAATTTTTACACAAGAAAAATGAGAAAAGCCAGAAAAGAAGAGGCTAGCAGAAGTTGACCGAAAGCTAAAAAAGAGAGGGATTGAGAGAAAATCCTGGAATCATTGTAGCTGGTATTCTTTGAATCTGGTAGAAAGTCTTGTTAGGTAAAATTTTTAATTCATTCTTGTAAGAGAACTGAGCAGTTGGGAATATATGTATTCATTGTTCAACTTTTGCTTGCTACTTGTATGATTTTCCATGATTAGTTTATTTTTATTTTGGTCCTTTGATTTGGAAGTTATTAATGAGGTTGTTTAATGGGGTTATATGCCACTTTATTTACTTCATCTTCTTTACATTGCACTTTATTTACGTCATATTTTCCTGTCACAGGATTTTAGGATGTTTGGCAGGACTTTTATTTTCTCATTTATTCTCATGGAAGGTATCTCATTGTAATGTGTAGTGGTTTTATGAATCATAATCATTTGATGAAAGACTTGGATGGGGGTATTTGCTCGGTGACGTCTTTTTTTGCTGATGTTGGTCCTAAATATTCTGCTAATGACCTGTTTGTTTTTTCACTTGATCTACTAAAATAATTTGCACTCTGTTGTGAAAAAGGAATGAATTTCTAATTCATGATTCTATGTTCTCTTGGTTGATAATGGTTGCCTGGTTGCTATGAAGTATGGACACTTTTCAATGGTAACTGTTCCATGTTGGACACTTCATAAGTTCAAATACTTTTGGTTAATTTTTTACTTTTTTTTTTTTAATTTTCATATCAATATTGATTTAAATATCACAGTAATTTGATAAATTTAGCATATTATTATGTTTATAAGGACTTATACTCATTTTTAAAACATGAATTCTGTCTTGTAATTTAAATTTTTTATTTAACGTTAATGTAAAATTAATTTCATATGTTGTATCATAGCCGTGTTGTGTCCTATGATTGGTGTTGTGTTGAACTTGTGTTCCGTGTGGTAACCATGCTTCCTTATTTGGTTGTCTTTGTTCTGGCTTGTTCTATGTTAATTTCAAAGGATAAAGATGTCTTTGGCTTATATCCAGACTATGTGACTTGTTTATATAAAATTCAGTAATGGCATTAGAGACGTGTTGCTTGGGAATAGATGCAGATTTGTATATTACACAGGTTATTAGGACATGGGCGATTTTCTGCATGTCGAGGGGTTGGGTTCATTTATGTTACTTTGGATATTGATAATGTGTGCAGTTTACCTATGTGAGATGAGAAAGATCAATTTTTTAAATATCTATAAGATGATTTATTGGCATTTAAACAAAGCAATCCAAGTCCTTATTTACTTGCGCATTTGAATCTCATCTCTTCTGCTAAAGAATATTATTTTATTCGTCCAATTTGTACTATTGAAACTACGTGAGAATCGTGTTGTGTTACGTCTTGCCTTTTCCTATTTATCTAATTTTTTGGTTACTGGTAGATGGATGTTCTCGGTTGATCTTTTTTTTTTTTTTTTTTTAATAAAATAAACTTCTCATCCCTTATATAATGAGCTTGGCTGAATACTCACTTTTATGCTTTAATATGCAATTTAAGTATTTCATGCTGTAATACCAACATTCGCTTCAATGGTTAATTACTTAAATAGTCCAGTGAGGTATTCCATAATGTACAAATCCCTATCATAGCACTGTTCCATGGTGGAAAGCCCTTATGCTAATTGGTTAGCACCCAAACACTTGGAGAATCCTCCTTTAAAAGTTAGCTATTATAAAGGAAAAGTCAAGCACTTAAATACTCTATCAAACATTTTATACTACTCTACGTCAGACTTGGTTACCTCATAATATCCGAGTCCCTATCAGTATCTCACATTCTCACTTCAATTATTAATGACTATGTTCAAGCTCTTTTAATAAGGCATTTTAGTTAAAGAAAGTTATTCTTTATAATAATTAGTGTAATTAATATTTTTCTTAGAATATTTGTATTAGCATTATCTTAACCTACAAATAACTTGAATCATTGCAAAAAATATCCCAACTCTTTTAATAATGTTTGATCCTTATGATGGCGCCCATGCCGCGTGGGGAACCGAGTAACCAAAGTCACGATGAGTCTGAGGTCAACCAAGTTCATGTCTTCAATGGTGAAAGATACACTTACTGAAAATAAAGAATGATTTTTTTTTATTTTTTTTTTATTGAAGCTATCGGATGTGTGGGATGTGGTTGAAAACAACTCATTCGAGTATGGTGGACAAAAAGAAAAGCCTAAAAGTAATTGGACTGATGATGATAAGAAAAAGGTCCATTACAATTTATAAGCTATAAAAGCATTATAAACTGCATGCATCAAGCTATGATGAATTTTTTAGAATTTTAAATTATAAGACTGCTAAAAAAAGTAGGATGCTTCACAAACTGACTCAAATATATGTTGCACAACATATGTAATATCTGGCCTTGTATTAGTTAAATAGATCAATCTCTCAATTAATCTCTTGTAAGAAGATGCATCCTCAGCTAAAAGGGAAGATCTTGAACGTTGGTGCAGCTTGGTGGTGTAATTAGAGGGAGTAGACAATGACTTGGAACCAAACATACCAATATCACTAAGAACATCCAGAGCATACTTTCTTTGGCAGAGATTGATACCCGTAGGTGTTCTGGCCACTTCAAAGCCCATAAAAAATCTTAAATCACCTCCTTTATTTTGAAAGCACTATTTAATAGATGTGTAATAGTGTGAATCTTAGCCAAATCATTGTGAGACAAAACAATGTCATCTACATTAGACCAATAAAGTAATAATGGTCTTGCTTGATAAACAAGGAATAATCAGAAACACATTGTTTGTATGCATGTGAAGCCATAAAATATGACAATCTGGCATACCATTGCCTAATTGCTTGTTTCAGGCCACATAAAGACCTTTGAAGCTTACAAACTTGCCTTGGCATGTCTGCCTGCATACATATCATGGATAAAGAAACTTGCAGAGAAAGCTTGTAACCATCATAGAAATCGTGCCTTCCATGGATAAAGAAGAAACTTGCAGAGCTTGTAGAGGAAGCTAGAGAGAAAAAAGAATATAGGAAACCATGATTAACATAGAATGGATTAGCTTACAAGAGTTGGTTATTATAGTTGGTTATATAATTAGTTACAAAAATAATTAACTTACAACTAACTAAGCTAACTCTAATTACTCAGTAATCAAGTTGAATTAACCAACTAAACTAACTCTAATTACATATTGACCTATGCTAAGAGAGTGCATTTACTTTCCGAAAAGCAAATGCTAGTACATACTTTGCAAAAAGAAGCTAGAAGGTTATGAAATGAGCATGACACGTCCCCATGCTACCACTGATCTTGTTGCAAGTGTAACGCTTGGCCACGTATTCTCCCTTCCCACCTCTTCAACTAGAATACAAAACCAATACCAAGATGAGTCAGGAACAGCCAAGGCATCCCCAAGACCAAGACCGAGACCAATGCCCCATCAAGTATGGCGATGTTTTCCACATTTCCGGCAACCTTGCAAAAAAGCCCGTCGCGCCTGAAGACGCTGCCATGATGCAAAACGAAGAAACCCAACCTGGCGTCACCAGAGACCGTGGCGTCGCAGTCACACAAACTCATATCCCCGGACCCCGGAAGACGCATAGTACCTGAGGCAGTTGCTGGACAGGTTCTATTCTTTTTTCTTTTTTCTTTCTTGTTTCACTATTTTACAAACCCTTGCATAATATCGTGTGTGCTTTGATATACTTTCTCTCGGTCCCATTATAAATTTATAATGTTCCTTTACACAGATGAAAGAAAAATTAATCAATAAATAAAAATAAAAATGATTTTATAAAGTTAATCTCATTACCATTATTTTTTTTTAATTTTAATAACCTAGACCATTAATATCATAGAAGATAGATAAAAAATTATATTATATTAAAAAGTTAAAATAATAATTATTTAAGAATGATTCTTTTCAGGACGACAAAGAAAATATATATTTTTATCTGTAAATAATAGTTATTAATTTTTTTTTCTCCGACTCATAATATTTTTTTCATTCATGTCTCCTCCATCATCAAGTGAATTATATATATATATATATATATATATATATATATATATATTTTTTTTTTTTTTGTGTTTTGATATATTTATGGCTGTGGCTCAGTATGGTGAGAAGACACCCCATAACGATAGGAGAGGCGTTGGAAGCGACGGCAGAACCACTATGAGGAACAACCCGGATATGACTGCCACTTCCGGTGGCGTAGCGGCCTCTTTGGCGGCAGCTGCTAAACTTAATGAAAATGCTAAGACTCTATTTGGATATAAGACTATAAGTATTTTTGAGAATTTCTCTATTAAAAAAATATCATATTTTCAATAAAGAAACTCTCAAAAACACTTTTAACTTTCAAATAAATCCTAATTAACATGCTAATAATGATACTTGTGAGCAGTCCTGTCTTGTGTTGGAGACTGTAGACTATAGTCTATAATGTATTAAGTGTTTCTCAGATATATTATTGCTCTAGTTTCGTTTCAAAGACTCTACTTATCCTATGCTATGGATTTCTTTGGTTATCACTTAATTTTGTGTTTCAATCTTTTATAATTTCTTATTTGTAATCATTCGAGATCCCAAAAATGACTTAGAATTTATTCGGTACCCTTTTCCTTTAATCATAATAATTAACTGGCATGTATTATTTTTCTCTAGAAATAATATATGAAGTCAAAGTTTATTTTTCTAGAAATGGCTGTTCATTAGATTGAGTGTTTGAAAAATCTCTTGACTGATTTCTTTGTGAATTTAAAATCCATAAATAACATGGTAAAACAATTGTTAAATATATAATGTATAAAAATTTGTTAAAAAGATAAAAAAAATATTTTTATAATATGAAGTCATAAATAAATTTGGTTACCTGATTATTAATAAATCATTAGTCTAAGTAATAGGCTCAATATTTTTAAGTAAGTTCTTTAATTTGAACTTTTTATTAAAAAATGGTGATAGAGAAGAGTATGATTGAATAGAAAGATTTCATTAAAAATTATCAATTTTATGGTGAAGATTAGTCATATATTTAATGTCACGATGAACAAAATAATGTTGATTTAACTTATTCTCTAATTAAAACTTCTAGGAAAGAAAATATTAGTATATGAAATATCGAGGATAATCAACAAGGGAAGTTCGTTAAGACATTGAAACAAATAATACATGATGGTAAATCCCTCGGAGATCTTACGAAGAAAGTTCTTATGAGTAAGAATAAGTACTTGTTAATTTTGTTAATACTGAAATTAATTTTAATTTTAGCCCCTTTTTCCTGTAGTGTGAGAGAAAGTGTTACATATTATATTAATTAATGAGAGGTTAATTAACTTTTATAACTTATACAACTTTTAATAATTTTTTATTTTTTAAAATATTTTTTGTGATGTATGATTTATAATATATACTTGATGAAATAATTTAGGAGTGTCAAGTGAAAGTGAAGTTAGTTGTACGAAATCTTGGTAAGTTTTTGTAAGCACTCATGAATATGGTGCATGTGTATGGCCTATTTATTCTCAATGATGATAGCAACAAGAATTGTGCATGTGAGGTTTAATGTGATTGGTAAATTTTTAACATATATTTTCTTTAGGTTCATATACCAAAGGTACACCAATTAGCTAGACTAGGTCTGGGTTGTTATGTAGATATAATGCATTTCATTCAAAACGAGAACTTAGAATATTCTTTCTATTTCATAAAATATTTTCTTTAACTAAGAAAATAAGCAATGACGTCTTGCACCATACACATCAAGGAATTGAAATTGGTCCTTTGATCTTTGCCAAAGCCTCGGATGCTTGCTTCCATTGAAGTGAAATTGATATATACTTTTTTTTTTCTTTTTTAAAATTTTGGTTTTTCTTCTTTCTATGTAGTTCTACTCACGCTAGTATTGAAATGCCCAGATTTCGGTTTGGGCTTCCATTGATGGTTCAGCTAGTTTGTATTTTAATTGTGTATGCACCAATTATGTGTATAGTTATCATGGAAAATAGGGGGTTGTTGCTATTCTCAATGCCTTTTTTGTTTATTGCACCGTTCAATTTTTAATTTTTGCAGTAACTTTCTATATAGGAGTACCTTTAATGAAAAATAATTTTATTAATTAAAGTTAAAGTTCTTTGATGATTTTTATTTTTTAATTTTAAAGTTCCCAATTTTAAACTAAAATGTATTAGGGTAAAAAGAATTATATTCATTTAATACTAATTATCACACTCAATGGAACTATGGAATATTATATTGATAAAAAACACTGTAAAAATAGTTTAATTAACATAAATTTATTTTCATAGTAAAAAATACATAAAAGTATTACAATATATACATTAAACAAAAATTAATGTTACAATTGTAAACAAATACTTTTATTGATAAAAATTAAGTTTAAATTTGATTACAAATATTTTAAATACATTTAATTAATAATTTCAAAAGATAAAATATTTAAAATAAAGATGACAAAAAGAGTTGAGTCTCCCGGGACCCGAACTGGCACGTCGGCCTGTTGGATCGAACTTGGACTATAAAAATGTATTTAACCTAATTTCTCGTTTTAAATAGAAGATAAGCTTTAAAAAAGATGGGCTATGCACACTCTTAAACTATAGATCTAAATTTTTTTAATAAGTTGGAGATACTACCTTCATTCTTAAATATAAGAAACAAACAATTTTTTTTCTCTTCTAAATATAAGAAATATATGAACACTTTTACATGTATTAATTGTTAATTTTCTTTTATATTCTTATTTATTGTAAAAATAATTGATGAGATAAGTCATACTCATTGGTGAAAAAAGTTAGCCATTAAAAATAAGTAGTATAATTAAAAACAATCATCACCTAAAACATTTAATTCAAGGTGTAACTTTGGAATAAAATTTAAATTTTTGATATTATATATTAATTAAAGTTAATCAACTTAACTATTTTTATTTTTATTAGTTTTAATGAACTTATTTATTTTTTATATATATAAGAACGAAGGTAGTATTATATAACTATAAATTATAATTAATGCATGTCATAAAAAATTCATAAAATAAAATATCAAGAATATGTAAAATTAACTGAATTGGAACTGTAAAAGAGGTCAAAATCCGTTTAGATTAAATTTGCATAATTAGTTTCTTTTACTCTTGTTTTGGTAGACTAGTGCAAAATGATATAGCTGAATGAAAAAAGTATACGAAAAGATAAAGTAAGAATTTTACTGCTCTAAAACTGATTCTCAGACCTGTCTAGCTTCTATAAATCTAAATGAAACATACATTCATTGGTTAGAAAGTATTTTGCACTTTGCATATATATATTATATTGTGGTGATACATATCAAAGTTTTCAGCTGTGAACCTGAGTGCAGAAACGAAAATGTGGAAGTATGCTAGAAAAAGGTATTCAAATGAAAATGGGACACCAATTAATTTGGTTTTCTTATTATTTCTAAGAAGGTATAGAAATATCTCGAGTGCCTAAATGGTATTGCAATTGTCACCGTCCACCGCCAATTGTATACGAGATATAAATTTTAATTTTATATATTTTATTAGTAATAAATATAATATATATTTGAAAATTCTAATATATGTTGAATTTTGTTTTTAATTTGAAAACAAGTCACACAATTAAAAAAAAAATATAATCAGCATAATAATAACATGTACATAACTTTTATAAAATCAAATGCAAAAAGAAGCTAGATGGTTTTGAAATGAGCATGACACGTTACCATTCTACCACTGATATTGTTGCCAAGTGTAACGTTTGGCCACGTACTCTCTCTTTCCACCTCCATTACAAGTTATTTATACCAGCTCTTCATCGAGCGAGCTACACCCAACTTCCATTACAAAACCAACGCACTCAAGTTAACTTCAAAACCTTTAATTTTCTAAACGAAATTCAGCGACAGAATACCAGAGGGAGGGAAAATGAGTCAGGAGCAGCCAAGGCGTCCCCAAGGCCAAGACCCCATCAAATACGGCAACGTTTTTGACGTCTCCGGCGACCTCGCACAGAAGCCCGTTGCACCGGAAGATGCTGCCATGATGCAAAGCGCCGAAGCTCGAGTACTCGGAAAAACCCAACCCGGCGGAGCAGCTTCCGTCATGCAATCCGCCGCCACAAGGAATGAACAGGCTGGCCTTGTCGGTCACCAGGACGTCACCGACATCACCGGCGACCGTGGCGTCACAGTCACAGAAACTACATTCCCTGGAAGACGCATAATAACCGAGGCTGCTGGTGGCCAGGTTCTATTTTTTTCCTTTCTCTAATTTTTTTTGTTAAAGATGATACATGAATTGATGAACATCACTACTTTACAAATCAGTATTTTTTATATTATATGATATGATGTGCAATAGAGGGAGTTTAAATATCCGTACACCACATTTTAACTTAAACTCAAATCTCAATACATTAAGAGGTTCATTTCACTTCTATGACGTTCAATTTGTTTATTTTTATAAAATGTGTAACTTCATCTCACATTTATACTAACATTATATCACTGTTATGCCTACATTAAGTGAATAAAATTGTGTTTAATTAGCGGTAATGCTGGATGTTGTTGTATATTCGAAGGTTGTGGAACAGTATGTGGAGCCAACTCCAGTTGAGGTTGGACGAACAAGTGCAATTAAGGAGAGTGCTATAACAATAGGAGAGGCATTGGAGGCCACGGCACAGACGGTGGGTCACAAGCCGGTGGATCAGAGTGATGCCTCGGCGATTCAGGCGGCGGAGGTTAGAGCAACTGGAAGTGACGTTATAACGCCGGGTGGACTTGCGGCTATGGCTCAATCAGCTGCTGCTTATAATGCTGACTGCAAGCGTGACCAGGACAAGGTCAAGCTCGCCGACGTTCTGACCGGAGCAACCGACAAGTTGCCCTCGGACAAGGCCGCGACGCTGCAAGATGCTGAAGGGGTGGCGAGTGCTGAGGCCAGGAACAACCCCGATGCCACCGCCACTCCCGGTGGTGTAGCCGCTTCTGTTGCGGCTGCTGCTAGGCTCAATGAAAATCTTAAGTAAAGAGTCGTGTTATGTAGATAATCATATCTGTGTTTCATGATCTGTGAGGAGTGGACTGTTGATATGTGTTGTATCACTGTAAGTGGTGCAACATCTTGTTTCTTTCTTGTAAGCTTGTGAGATATGTTACTGCTTTTCTAGTATGCTCTTAAGGACTCTACTTAAGGTGATGTATATACTATGCTATGGATTTCTGTGCTAGCTTATCAGTTAATAATGTGTGTTCCAGTCTTGTAATTTCTTATTTGCAATCATTCTAGCTAGAACTCAAAATGTTTGTGAATAGAATTTATTACGTACGCACCTTCTCCTTTAATCATAATAATTAATTTTATTCTTTGGAAAATTTGTATTTTTAGTTGTATATATTATTTAGGGATAATATATAACTACGATAGAAAAATACTTAATAAGATAGGAAAAAACAGAATTTTAAAACATTATGTAGAAAAATATATAGATAATATAATTATGTTTGTTTATGATAGGATAGACACATCTCAGTAATCAGTCATTTTACTAAAACCAAACAATTGGATTGTTACGCTTTTTTGAAAAAATTCGGGAAATAACAATTTTGGTATGATTATTTATCACCCAATTAAAGAAAAAATAACAAAACAATTTTGGTTCTGACATAAAATGGGCCTGGCTGTCGGAGTGGAGTGGGCCTCAAAGTTGACTCTATTGGTGGGTTGAGGCAGTGAAACAAAATCCCAATGGCCTGCTCATTCTTCATCTCCGGTGAATCCGGTCAATAACATCATCACCATGGCTTTGTTCTGACCTTGATAACTACCGAGCAAACAACTTTCGACAGTACCTCGTCCGTTTGCACTTTGCAGTCAGTGGGGAATTGTACTCTTCATTTTAACAATAAAGCTCCTCATAACAATCCAAGAAATCACTAAATTACAATTATTATATTTTACTTTACATGAACATCAATTAATTTAAAATTTTAACGGCTCACGTTGATTAATAGGAAAACATTTCAAGTATTTACTTTCTTAAGATAGAGTAGAGAATAATTTTCACCTAAGACATTAACTTACAAGAATTCTTCGTGTACAATCTGTTGGTGTAAACCTTTGGGCAGGGTTATTAGATCGAGAAAATATTAAGCCTATGTGCATTATATTGGTGATCAAATCATTGTCACATCCAGCGGTTAAGAACACATAATAAGAATTGAAACTGGCAAATATAAAAATGAGGCCACAAAAATCAGAGCATATTGCGGACCCTCTCTTTAAAAGTTGGCAGCATATATAGCTAGAAAGGGGAAATGGGAAGGACAAAGATGATCATGCATTCACGTGATTCCATTAGAGGAGGAGGGAAGGACAGTCATACTCACATGGGACAGCTGCAGATGACAAAGAGAGTCTTACTAACATTTATAACAATAACAAGCTAGTTTTAAGTGTGGGGGGCAACTTTGTCGCCCAGAATCCCACTCTCTCTTTGCATGCCATGCATATATAATAATACTATGTAATAATATCATAAAATAAATTATTATTTTACAATAATTTCATTTATCCTTTCCGTGTTCGTTTTTGCCTACTGAAACGTGCCAAATAAATGTTGCTTATTTGAATTTCTTTTCTTCTTTTTTAATTTTTGAGGTGAGAGGATTGTTGCAGAGGAGTCGATGGAAATGCATGTCATTTGCATGAAGAAAGATTCATGTTTAAATGCTATATATTTTTGCATTCGTTTTGTTTCATATACTATTATGCTAGTTACTACTTAGATTCTAGCTCGGTTGATGATTGAAATTTAACGAAGATAAGAAGGAAAAAAAATCAGTATATTCACAAAAAAATGGGAGGACAAATAGAAGCCTCAAGCCTAAATAGAAGCTGGTTGGTCAATGAAGCGCACTGAAATTCTTGTCTGGTAATGGGACAGAGTTCACAGTTTCACAGCATTAATCAAATAGGAAATAATGCAGGGTCGACCCATGGTGGAGGTTGAGTAGTATGTACAATGTACAATGTTCTAATCCTATTGTGCCGTTGTAAATAAAAAAATTAGGGAATAACGTATGTGAGAACACTTCTAATTTAACAGGAACTAGGAAGCTCAAATCGGTAATTAAATTACTCCATACACTGGCAATTCTATAGTCAGCTGAAAGCTATGTTATTATCATTTTTTTATGAATTTCATTATAATGTGTTGAAAGTGTAAAAAATTACTCGGTAAAAAAGTGTAACCTTTTTTATGTTATTATTTATAGTTATGACCTTTTACGGATGATAAAATTTATTATTTTATTAATAATTTCTTCAAAAATAATTTATATTCAATAAAACAGCTGCCTTAGGCCCCATCTAATATAAGTTTTTAATATATTTTAAATTATTATGTGATAAACATACAATTATTTACCTAGCCCAATAAAGTTGGGATCTATTAATGGTACTGTGATGCCTTGGTATATTTTTTTTAAAAAAAATATTTATAATTAATCTTAATGTTAAAACAAGTTTTTTAAAATTGATTTTTTTAGAATCTAAGTTGAGATAAACTATGTTGCAAGATAGTGATTATATTAATTACTATAAATTGAAAGGCTGAAATGAGATAGTTGTTAAAAGAGTTTTCCACGTAAATAATAAATAAAAAATTATTTACACAAATAATATAAACATAAAAATATTTACATAAATGATATAAATTATTGTTCACATTAAAAAATTGTTTCTCCAAAAATTAATATTTTAATGTGAATAATGTTATTTTTTGTCTTAGTTTAAGAATCGATTCCCCATTAAGAATTGATTGCTAAACTAAGGTTTTAACGTTTTTTACAACACCACATTATGAAATTGGTTCGTTATGAAATTGGTTCTTGGGGAACTGATTTCATAATGTGTGTTTTTTTTTCTAACCAACGTTGTGAAATCGGTACTTCAAGAACTAATTTCATAACATTTTTTTTATATTTATTTTTAAAAAAATTTAAATTATCTATATATTTATGTTTAAATTGAAAATATTTTTAGTCTGAGAACACTCTGTATTATTTTTGTTATTTTTTATTTTATTTATTGTTTAAAATGAAATAAAGTTGATTTAAGAGAAAGTGTTGTTAAAAAAGAATTTTTATTATATTTTAAGATGATACTTCTACTATATTTTAAGTGAGTCTATTATCCAATATAAAGAAAAATTAGACTTATGTAAAAAAATTAATATAAAATATATCTTTAAATAGATTAATAGGCTAAATTAAATATTTAAATATATTAAATCGATCAAACATAAAAATAAAATCTATA
>PYAF01005867.1:983377-1020617 GCA_007407185.1 Glycine tomentella
ATTAATAAATAAAATTAAAGTACAAAAATAAAAAATGATAAATTATGTAAGAAATAAAACTTAGGTTATGTTTAACAAAATGAGCTGGAAAGCTACTTGTAAGTTGAAAGTTAAAAAGTTAGTTTATTAAATTATAAGTATTTGATAAAATTAATTGTTAAAGTTCTTAAAAAAATTTAAAATGGCTAAGGAATAATAAAATCATGATTTATTTAAAAGAATAAATAAAATGTTTGATAAATATATTAAAGATAAATAAATAAAAAATATAAAAATCTAGAAACTAAAAATCATTGATTTAAAAAAACTACTTCAAATAACATTTCAAAAAATGGTAAAAACTACTAATATAAACTTACTTACTAGATAGTTAAATAAACTTTTTAACTAATTAAAAAATTAGAATCTAACTGAAATATTATCAAATATAATCTTAATTGTAAAATGTTTTTGGAGTAAATTGGTAAGTTTGACTCCAATTTTGATCTTTCTTCTTATTTTCATCTTTCGGCAACTATTTAGATTCAACACAAGCATTACAAAAATTAAACAAGCTACCAAATTCCTTGAAAACACATACAAATAAGAGAATTTTAGAAACACCTACCACTTAATTGAAAAATTATATCTTTACATATATCAACAATCACACGTTTTTATACTTTTGTAGAATTTACTCATTTCTAAATTTTTACTTACTTGTTCCGGTAAATATCGTCCTTAATTATAGTAGTTAAGAAAAATGTTCCATCTCCCCTCTTCCCCTCCCTTATTTGGCTGGTGAGTTATATCCCTTTAGACCTGACTCTTTCCCAGTATAATGATGTTATATGCCATCCATACATTAACATAAATTATACTTATTATATACACTCTGCAATTGCAAGTTGCAATAATATTCTTCTTGGCATTATTTCACCCAAAAAAATTTATTATTCTTTAATAAAAAATACAATAGTTTTTATAATATGCAACAATGTATTTTTATATAATTTAAAATTTACTTCATACTATTCAAATGAAACTATTTTTCATAAAATTACTTGGAGATAATATTGTTAAACATAAACAAAAAATTAATCCAAAATAAACACATGCGAGAAAAGAAAAAATAAAAAAAAATTCAAGCCACTCCTGGAACAGGATTTGCCGAATTGGTCTCTGACCCCTCTATTGGGACCACCCATGTGTACGAGTCCTGTGTAGGGATTCCCCCATGTATGAATTTTTTATTTATAATTTTATGTTAATCTAATTCCTAAATTAAAATGTGTCTAATTCGGAAACCATCACGCATTAAAAAAAAATTGTGTAAAATAACTGAGGTTATGATTTAACATTCATAGCGAATGCCCTTTATCTTGATCGCAGGGACATAAGGTTTACTAAGACATTTTCTTGTTGGCACTAAAATGAAGTTATGAATTGTACCCTTAAAAAAGACCATTTGAAAACCCCTGAACACAAAAGTTGTGAAAATTAATGTTTGCCTCTTATTTCCCACCCAAAGCTCTTATAACTTTCCCTCGTGTCTCGTCCTCAATCTATCGCATACAAATACAATGATAGCACTTTACTATCAACATCAAGCGACTAATATTTCTGAATTAATTAATTACAAAAATGTTAGAGGTAAAATACTAGTTTTTTTACTACCAGTTAAAATACTAGCATAAAAAATAGCAGCACTGTTAACGCATTCTTTTAGCATATTTCTTTTCATATAGTCTTTATTATTAATTAAAATCTATTAAAAACTATAAAATCATAAGTAAGACTATCAAATAAGAAACGATCGAGACATATAAATTTCATGAAAAATGTTACAAATTAAAACAATAGTTAGGGGTGAGAATGATCTAACTCTGTTTGCTAGCTTGATTAAGGGCCTATTTGGGTAAGCTTCTCTAGAAGTATTTCTAGAAGAAGAAAATAAGAGCAAAAAGATGAAATGAGCTTTTCCATAAGTAAAAATAAGCTCTCCATTAGTTAATTTGTAGAAGTTCACCAATGTAGCTTTTCTAAAAGATGAGATGACATCTACAAATTAATTAATGAAGAACTTATTTTTACTTATGCAAAAGCTCATTTCATTTTTTTTCTCCTTACTTTTCTCTTCTAGAAGTGTTTCTACAGAAGCTAACATCTAAACAGGTCCTAAGTCTGTAATTGATTTTGACGGATCTAAGATTTAAAAATAGACTCAGTATATGTTTTTAGAATGGATTCAAGTTGTATTTTATGTAGTCTCAATCTGTCTAATGTCTGAAAAAATATAATTTCCTTTAAATTATATATTTATAATAAAATTAAATTATTTAATAAATAATATTTCATAAAACATAATACTATATTTATCATAAAAAATTGTTTATTTTAAAATATCTATTAGAAAATATATCTTAATTTAAGATTTATACTTCTTTCATTCTAAAAATTAACTATACATAGTGTTAAGAAATCGAGTTAACCCAATTTTTTTTGGTGAAGTTGTTAGCCCAATTTTATCTCGCATACTTTGACACATTTAAAGCATTGGTCGAATTGAATTTGGAATTAAATGAATGATCCGATCAAAATTTTGAATTTGATAAAAACTATAATAAACTTATCCTAACTGTCTCTTGCTCGCTCCAAATAGTAGTATTAAAGGAATAAGGTGTTTACAACCTATCCTATATTTCAATTATCAAACTAAATCTTAAGTACTATTTCAATCCATATTATCCAGTATTCCTGTCTGGAAAAAAATGTCTCACTAATGTTCCAAGTCATGTCCCAGCTTGTACATAAATATAGTTTTTATTATTATTTATAAAACATGAATATAGTATTTATTTTTACTTTAAGATTACGTTAGAAAAGATATTTTAAGTTAGTTTTTAGTTTTTTTTTATTAGTTAACAAATTTATTTAACTGTTTGATAAATAAGTTTTTTAATAGTTTTTAGTATTTTTCAGAAAATAGTAATATTCTTTAAAATAAAAATTTTAAATTTCTAGTTTTTTTATATTTTTTTATCCTTGATCATATATTTATCAAATTTTATGTTTACTTTTTAAAAATAAATTATAATTTTATTATTTTTCAGTCATATTATATTTTTCAGCTGGTTTAATAATTTTCAGCTGGTTTAACAAATAGTTTTATGAACATTTATAATTTAATAAGTTAATTTTTTAATTTTTAACTAATTTTTCAAGTTAATTTTTTCCATCATAACCTAAATCTTTAATATATTAATAATTATTAAGTCATTGTTTTTTCCAGGGACATTAACTCATTGCTTGGCGGTAATATTTTTGTCAATTATCATATATTGTATTAAATTAAGTTAGTTATTTACCTATGTTCCGAAAATTAAGTGAAACATCTAATAGTACGTAAAATTAATATCTATATCATTCATTTCTGACTAACTGATATCTATCCCATGGACTCCATTTTAGTTCATTTACTCCTGCGTAAAGATCAAGAGATAAAAAAAAAGTATAATATGATTAATGCAATAAGAGTTTATTAATCGTTATGCTGTAAAAAAACTTTTACACTATTAACTAATAATAAATCGTATTAACTAATAATATAACTTTTGAGATAATCATTATTAAAATTAACAAATTATACTCTAGTTTGTAATTAAATAAGTCTAAAATTATTTTTTTTTATCTAAACTACATGTATTATTTACGGAAAACTTGAATTTGAGAATTCTGATTAAGGTTATATTTGACAAGTGATTTTAATTAGTTTTTAACTTTTTTTTACTAGTTAAAAAATTTATTTAACTGTCTAGTAAAAAAAAATTTTTTTTAATAACTTCTGCTATTTTTTAAAATACTATTTAAAGTATCATTTTTAAAAATATTAACTTAAGTTCTTATATTTTATTTTTTTATTCTTAAAATATTTATTCAAATATTTATTACTTTTAAAATATATTGTTTTACATTTTTTTCAGCTAAATCAAAAATTATGATTTAATAAATTTTACTTGCTAACTTTGAGCTTCGAGTTAATTTTGCTATAAATTTTTTTTCCATGTAATATAAAAAATAAATATGTTGATAAACATATGGTTATTTATATTGTAGCATGTGTCCATACATGATTACTCATTCCAAAGAGCCACCAAACACAAGTAGTAGTTTATACTTTATAGTTTATATAAGGCACAGACAAACAAACTCTCTCTCTCTCATTGTTTTGTCTCTCCCTTTCCTTTGTGCAAAGATGCCCAGCCTGTTCTCCAAACACCTCCACCTCTGTTTCTTCAAGCTCAAATATCCCACCACTCTCTGCCAACACAACCACCACAACGATCACACCGCTCCACCTTCTTCTGCCGACAACTCCATCACCACCTCCTCCGACACCACCTCATCCACCTCCACAGAACCAGACTTCGCCTCCATCTTCGCTTCGCAGCGCTTCTTCTTCTCCTCCCCGGGCACCTCAAATTCCATCATCGAATCCCCCGACACGCGCACCTTCGTCGTCCCCACCGGTGGCGGTGTCAGAGTCCCCAAGTACTCCCTCAACCCCTACGTCGATTTCCTCCGCTCAATGCAGGAAATGATACGTTCGCGCCAAGTCTTGGACATCACTAAAGACTCCGAATATCTCCACGAACTTCTCCTTTGCTACCTCGCTCTCAACCCCACGCACACTCACAAAGACATCCTTCGCGCTTTCACCGACCTCGTCCTCGAACTCTTGTCCTCCACCACCCCGTGCCGGACGACACACAACCATAACAACCACCGACGGCACCGTAGTCTCTCTGGAAGGTTGATGTAAAAAACAACAACATTAACTTATTAACACGAGGTTCGTTTCAAGTCATTTTATTTTTTAAACATGTGTTGGTCCACGCATGAAAAACATTTATGGGAAGATATCGATCTCTTGAATGGATCTAAAAGTTAGTCATTGGCTCTCAGACCAAGAGATACACTGGGTTCAAAAAAATATTTGCGGTTGTATGATCCGCTTTATGGGATTATTTTTGTAACTTTGGTAATAGTGGGAGCAGGGCGGCGTTTGTATTTTGATGATAAAAAAGACAAAGTTAGCGAAACCAAGGAGGGATGGATGCTGTTTCATTATAATATAGAGTACTCATAATAGTGCTGCTGCTTTGTAATGTAAAATAACTAAACTACAACTACTCTCTCTGGGTTCTCTTTAATTATTTTTTTTTGAAAGAAAAAAAAAAGCGTGCTGTAATTTGTTGGAATTATTGTGTGACGTTGGTGATGGGGATAGTGGGTGACCAGCAGGTTCGTTTATTGTCCTTGTGTTTGTTGTTGCTGTTGCTGTGTATGTGGTCCTTATGGTATATATAATTAAGTAAGTAGCTGTGGTAGGAGAGGGATGTTTTGCACACAAACTCACGAGCACTTCGGTTTTCTTCTATGTAGTAAGGTACAATGGTGGGGTGGCCTTTAATTTGTCTCTCCAGTGACATTTCCTCCAGAAATATTCATTCGCTCTTAACTCAATAATCAATTTTAATTAATATGATTAAAAAAAGGCAGCTCTCCACAGCAAAGTGAAGTTGAACATGAGTTTTGGACATTGAGCTTTTAAGGCTATAGGATCTCATTTTAGTTTGAAGAGACAATGATAGACCTCAAATTTTTAGTGGGGATTGATCGTTGTTTAAGGAAATTGGGACCATATAAGGATGGAAAAGGAATATTGGGATTAATTATGTTGGGAGGTGCAGTTGATGTTGCAGGTGGCAGGACTTCCTTTTCCCCCCTTCATTTCAGCTTTTTTTACCCCATGAAAATAATGCACCTATCAAAAGCAGAAACAAGTACAAAAACCAATCAAGAACGAGGGAGAGAGTAAACCTGACAATTGACAACAAAAAAACATGGCTAGATAAGGTTCTTTAGCATTTTGCCAATAATCATGAAGCTATCTAGATAAAATGCTTAGTGAATAACAGCCAAAGAAAGCAACAGTTTAGTGAATTTAATGTACCAAAATCACAGGTGTCGTCTGCTGCATTTTCATTCCACTGAGTTACTACATATCCAGCTTTCAATGTCTCTATTACATACACACTACAATATTTAGTTCCTGAGTTTCCCTTGTTGGTAGAAAACGTGGATTCTACTCCACATTCTCTACGTCATTAACTAAATTTTAGATAAGATGATGATATTTGGATATCCATTTATTTTAAATTTTTCATCAACACTAATCATTATTTTTTATTTCTTTCTTTCTGTCACAATATATTACCTATCATATTTATCTTTTTTATATATTTTTTTTTTACTCTTTCACAAGGTGTGTCAACTAAAATTTGAATGTCCAAATAGATGAATTTAAAAATAATAGGAAGAAAACTGTCACTAACAAAATAGATGAATTTAAAAATTGCAAAGGCTAAACTGTAGTATCTTAAAACACTCTTTAAACAGTGAAAAAATTATTAAAAGAACCATTTACTACTATTTTTTTACAGAAATTTTACTACTTATTGTTATCTTAATTAAAGACAATGGTTAAAATATAATATATTAAATCATATTTAGTTACACGTCTTATTTTTTATTTAAGATATTTATATCATTTTGTATACATATATATGTTGTTTCCTTTTTTTCTTGTCAAATAATATAAAAAACACCTAAATTTATATTCTTTTTCTTTTCTTTTCTTTCCTTCACTTTCTTTTTCAAACCAATCACACCCTTAAAGTGAATTTCCCTTCTTTATAAAAATTTCAAAATTAGGATGGATGTGTAATTATACGAAGATGAATAAGATAAGAAATGAAGATATTTGACGAAATGTAGCAGTAATATTGGTGAGTGAAAAGATGAGAGAATATAGATTGAGGAGATTTGGGTACGCAATGAGACAGTTCCTGGATGCTTCGTAAGAACAAGAGTTGGTTACCAAAAGTTCGACACAAAAAGATGTAAAGGTAGACAGAAACTCACATGGAAAAAGTAATTAAATAATACTTAATGAAGTGAGATATAGATTGACAAAAGGTATGTCTTACGACGGAATGGAAAAAAAGTTATAAACTTGGTGAAGAGTTAAACTAGTTATTATCTCTATGTTCGAGATAATCATTTTTTAATTTTTTTCCTCTTCATTTTCCCTCCTTCTTTTCTTTTGTCTTATTTCCCTCCTTCCCCTTTCTATTTTTTTTTACCAACTTTCTCATATCTATCATTGAGTTCATCTATCATCGACCCCAATTAATTTGGGTTAAAAATATTGTTGATGTTAATGTGTATAAAAATTCCAAAATTAAAAACAATTTGTGCCTAAATATTCTTGAGTGAAGTGTGATAAAAGTCAATTTTCAATATAATTATGACATCTATTTTTTTTTATCAATGTTAGTTTTTAATTATTAGAGGGAGAATCAAATTTGTGATTTCTCACCCCCATCCATTCTTCTTTCATCATTATACTAACCTTATAACTCCATAATTATCACATTTAATATTTGTAAATTTATTTTTATATTGTACATCACTTATTTGGTTATCATGTGCCTATATGCATAAAAGAAAGAAAAAAGCTTGAGAGCACTTTTTTTAAGGAGAACTTGAGAGCACTTAAGAGAGCATGAGAATGATGATTTGAATCAAACGAGCTCCCTTATTATTGTTTTGTTTGTTTGTTTATTCTACGTCATTTTGCTTTTCCTAATTAGATTCATTTTAACAGTACTAACTAGCAAATACTATCAATAAGGTAATTATTAAAATGAAGAGTCTTGAAGGCTCGCTTCAAAACGAAAATTCACAAGGTCCAGTGGTGGCTATAGTCAGGTTCAAATCCCCAGTTGGTCTAGAAAATGTTTCGCCGGAGCCAAGAGTTAGCGTTGAAGAACTCAAAATTCGCATTTGGGCATAAAAAACGTTTAGATGGCATTAGAATAGACATTTGTGTTCACCCTGCTTAATTATTGTTATTTATTTAATTCCCCCTGCAGGGGAAACTTGGGGACAAACAAAAGAGAATCCAAAGAGAGGGCTTCAACAACTACGGCAAAAGAATGGATACTCTTATCGTTTAATAGTTTAGTAATTTAATTGTGGATTAGAAGTAGTTGGTTTAGGTAAGTTTATATACCGGACTATTTGTCTTTAAGTATATGCACTATTATTATATGTCATGTTCATTTGGACAAGAAGATTATATGCCATGTATTAACTTAGAGTGGGGGTAGAGAGGAGAGTTTACAGGCCTACCCCTACGCAAGTGTACCAACCCATATATACTTCTCATCTTACTTTAACAATAAAGCATGCATGGTAAAGATCGCCAGTTATTTAATTAATATTAGAAACAATTGTAGTTAAACAACTAATATACAAACTAATGATAGGGAGTGCTCTAGAAAAGCCTAAACATCTAAGATTCTTGTGCTTAATTATGTTTCAACACATAAAATAAGAACAGGGGACAGGGTATTTTATATATTTTTCTGTTTCGTTAGGAAGTAATAAATATATTACATTGAATATTTAAGTTACTTTTAAAAATACAATGAATCCTTTTACATTTTAATATAACAAATATTTTCTTTTTTAACAAAAACTTTACATATTTTCATCATGGGCATGCGGCAGTACATAAGAGAAAATATTATTTTAAAAGAAAAACTATGACGGTAAAATGACAATGATCCATACATGTGATTTAATTAAATATTGAATAATCAAGATCATTTCTTTCTTTGATATTATAAGAATGGAAATGAAAGAATCTCTGCTTTTTTTTATTACCTACTAAAAGCTTACAAATATATATCTCTTTCTCTGGTATAGAAAGAGAATGAATATTTCATTTAATTTTGAGGCTTGCGGAATAAAAAAGAGACTGAACCAAACACCTTTATCCAATATCCATATAAATGATTTTTTTAAGATTACATATACGTGTATTAATTCCTTTAACAAATATGTTTCTTTGTTATCTTTATACAAAAAAAAAAAAAATCTACTATTGATTTCAGGATTCATGATTGAGAAGTTGGATTTAGTGAAATGTTTATCTTCTGTGTCATACCGTCGTCAATTATGAAACAGAGGTAATCAAACTCATGGGGTAGTTTAGATACAAGACAGCAGCACCCTAAGCAACGTATCTTATTGAAAGTGATTTTAGATTTAATTAGATCCTCTATTGACCGTGCGCACGTCAATGGTTCAATCATAAAAATGTCGTAAGCATGTTCTATATCTTGTTAAAAGAAAAAAAGAAATTAATGTTTTTTGTACAGCATTATTTTTTTTAATTAAAAAATAGAGTAAATAAAAGAAATAAGAAATTTAATAAATACTATATATAATACTCTAAAAAAATATTAACAGAAAGAAAGAGATCAGTAAATAAAAGAAATAGGAAATTTAATAAATACTATATACAAAAGGTTTTATTGTATAAAATAAAAATAGCACAACTAGAAAAAAAAAACACCTAAATTGAATTCTGGACAGGATTTGACACCGTGATCCCTCCAATAATTGAAAATAATGCCAATGTAGAGGACAAGTTAGAAATAAAGTCCAATTAAATGTAATCAGGCTAGATTGGCTCTTCTGAATCCATTGCAGATAGAAATGTTTGAAGTGGATCCTTTCACCTACACTGTTCAAACTTCAAAGCCTCATATCATTTCGTAAACACAACATATGAATATTAGAGTAAGTAAAAAGCTAGCCAGTTGGAAAGACAAAACGACAAACCTCGAATTGTTGAATTATAAACATATAAAATAATATCTTTATATGGATCTTAAAATTATTTGGTAATGCAAATATATTTTTATTCATAATTCTATGATGAGTTATATTAACAAGTATTTAATTTTAAACATTTATTAAAATGGAATATAAATATGGTTAATCACTATTTAATATTAATATATTAAGAATTTAAAAATGATTTATTCTTAAATTCTCAACTGAAGGCACTACAAGTACGTAGTTGTTAACATTTATAATAGATGCAATATAAGTTATACATATATGGAAGTCGCTTTTGGTTTGGAAGATCGATTTGGGTTTGCCTCTCTTGTGCTATGGCCACCCAGACGTTATTACTTTGGAAAATTCTAAAGGTCAAATCCATTGTGAGATGAGTTGGGGGTGGAGAGAAGAGATAGAAAGGAAGAAAAAAGAAAGGATAGAAAAAGAAAATAATAAATATAAAAAGTTATATAACGAGAAAAGCAGATAATAATAGAAAAAAGTATGATGTAAAAAAATGAGTGTGTATATTATGTATATTATAATCACATTATTTTTTCAATTTATTCATTTTCTTACAAAACAATTTAGAGCTGTTTATGGGTTAAATAGGTTCAGATCTAAGGTAAACTTAAATCCAAATTGATCAAATTTAACTGAGCTGATTTGTTATTCAGGTTTTGAATTTGTTTTTTGGGTCAATTTGAATCAAAAAAATAAATTCAAAACCTGAATAAATAATCATGTTTCCATGTTTTTACCTTTAATTATGTCTATTTCGTATTCAATTTTTAATTTTATGCTAATGTACGGTAAAAATTTCCTACTTTTAGTTATTAACTATTTTTAGTTATTAAACATGATTTAATATTTAATTTTTTCCATAGTTATCATTTTATTATTATTTTACTCAAAATATGATAAACAGATTCATAATAAATATGAACAAATTAAGACACTTAATAATACTTATAAATTGAATGAAGATGAAAATAAAACAAAAATAAGACACTTAATAATATATTAATGTAAAGTTTTAAATAAATGCAATCTAATTTGATTAAATCATCAAACACGTCGGTAAATCGAAGATATAAGATGAATTAAATAATTTAAAAAAATATAAGAGGAAAAGATCGCATGTTTTGTTTATCGTGGAAATGATACTAATATTCTAATCTATCATTAAGGTTTATTGATAAAAAAAAAAAAAAAGAAGAAGAACTCATCGGTGAGTAAATCCTATCTGTTAAGCCCCATATACCAGACTGCCAGTGCATCAAACAAAGCTACGTTATTTACTGACCACTACTAGTGAAACATGATATTGGAAGTGGTAAAAGTGCTTTTGTCCTCTTCTTAATATCCTGTTTTCTCTTACATGTTTTGTAACCTCGGGAATAGGTACTCTCTCCATGTCCCTTTGAACAGCATTTTCTTCTTTTGTAAAGGCTATATAGACTTGTAGGCATTGTTCTTGTTTGCATGCATAAGGACAACGTCATTTGCATGTGCTTCTTAATATAAGTATCCTCCACTGAAAGGTATGCCAGAAATCAGAAATTGTGGACGAAAGAACAAAAGAAAAAAAATAAAAAATAGTGAATTGCAATATCTAATCTTTACTATTTTTTTTAATAAAATAACATTGAGAATGAATTATTTTAAAAGAACCCTAAAAATCTACATATTAATCTATCAAAAAGTGATTTAAAATCTTAATTTAAAATCTATCATTTAATATACTCTAAATTATCCATATGCTTTATTTTGTTATGGTCGATTTATTTAGGGTGATTGTATTTATAACCTCTTATCCTTTTTTTTTTTTTGAAACAGACCTCTACTGCAGTGCTGCATTTTATATCCTCTCATATTTATTTTATTTATATATATTACTTTCAGTGTTTTTTTTAATTTTATTGCTTATATATAAGCAAAATAATTTGATTAAAACATTGAGTACAAGCAATACTCAATACCGTAAATAAGATCTGACAGGATATGTATACAACCACCAAGAGAAAATGATAGAAAGAAGCCCTTGAAACTAAGACATACACCTAAAATAAATTATCCTTCAAATTAATAGTTACTCAAGTTGGAGTTATAAGATTAACACTCGATGGTTGAAGAGAGAAAATGAGAAAGAGATAGTGAGTTGGAAAGTTTCTACTAATAAACTAACCATCAATATTTGTTCTTGGAGGTCATGACCATATGTGGGGTGTAATATGAAGAACTGATGGTTATGATAACTCTTGTTAATAATAAGAAATTAATCTCTACGAAAAAAATAAAAATTGTTAAAGTAGATATAAAATTAGTTTCTATTAACAAAATATTTTTTTATTCATAATTAAGCATTAAACAAAGACAAGACAACCAATTATGCAAAAACACACGCGTGTTCTAGCCTGTTCATATTTGATTCAATTTTTTCATAAGATTTAATTAACTAATTTATCAAGATTAATAAAGTTAAATAATTTAGTTAATAATATTAAAAATTCTCCATTTATATTTTTTTCCAATTTTTTTAATATTAATGACACTAATTTTATTTATTTTAAAATTATTTTATTAATTTTAATTCTTTTAATCTCTCTTGTCATTAATATATTTATTGTGTTAATTTTTATGACTATGCATGTGAATGGTTAAAGTAAGATTTCCAAATGCTCTTTATTCCAGATAAAAAATTAAAATTGGTCTTTCAAAGAGGTTAAAACATCATTGTATTTCATTTATTATTTATTGAACTTAAAAATATATAACTCATAATTAAGGGTGTTTTGTGAAAAAATAAATTCATAAAAAGGACATTCTGGATTAATAATTTTTATGATCGTATTGGAGTCAAACATGATTTCCTTGGATAAAAGAATATTTGTGGTTTAAGAAAAACTTTTATAAGAATAATCAAAACAAACTTCTGACTTCATTTTTTTATATAAAAACAACCGGAATATAATTTATAAACGTGCTAAAACTCTTTCAATGGTGGCAAAATGTCAAAGTCCAAAATATAGTAAAAAGGGTTGATGAAATAATAGAGACTTTGTGACTCTTTTATATATAACATGTTTTCCTTGTATTTTTCTTATGTTGAGTTTTGGGAGTTTTTAATGTTGACATGTTTTCCTTGTATGTTTCAATTGAAATACATAATGGAAACTTATTTATATTGTATAGTTTGTTAATACGAGCAATACCAATCTATATCATCCAAAAAAAAAATAATTTTTTGTTGTATTAATTAACACAACAGAAAACATATTTTCAATGTATATCTACTCCACACAAAAGGATTTTTATAAAAAAAACTTGAAGAATAAGAGGTGAGAATAACATGGGCCGGCTCTTATACGTGTGAAGCCCATCAGCGTAACCCTGCATGCATGCCATTCGGTCCACGGTTTAGCAACAGATATAAAAAAGAATAAAATGAAATGAAATTTATACTAATAGTTTAGCCTATGTATTGTGTATCGGAAATATTTATGTTTATATAATTAAAATTTATAATAAAAATATTTTTAAAATATAAAATGTATTATAATTAAAATTTATAATAAATAAATAACTTTAAATATACAAATTATATTTTGAATGTACAACGAACAAATTTTAAATAGAAATTGTGATATAATTTTATTTTTTATCAATTGATAATTTATTTTAAAAACTATTAAAATTTAATTTAGAAATAGAGATAAAAAAACCGAAACAAAAGGAATATATTTTTAAGAACGTTAAGTAAACAAATAAAAATAGTGATAAAATAATTGTGAGAGAATTGTTTTTACTAGTGGTATAATTAGTGTGTGTGATATAAAAATAATTTATTCATTCTTGTTTGTCGATCTCATGAATAAAATCTTTACTTTCAAATTATGTATTCTAATTCATAATATGAAAATAATTTATTCATTCTTGTTTGTCGATCTCATGAATATGGAATAAAATTACCTTTTATTTTTTCTTTGTATTTCCATCATAAAATAAATCAAATAATATAATAAAACTTTTTTTCCTTCTTATTAGGTTTGAAGAGAATCTGCAATGATATTATACCGCACCAAAAAAAGACATGCACGCTGAATAAACATGCCATGCAGTCTTTTTCCTGAACATCAAAAGAAGAAAAACCGATGAACGTGCTGCGTCCTCCAAACCTGCTTGGTTCTTTACTGGAATCAGCCGTTTCAAGTCGCTCCTCCCTCCTCGGCCGTGCCGTCCACGCGCACATCCTCAGAACCCATGACACCCCTCTCCCCTCCTTCTTCTGCAACCACCTCGTCAATATGTACTCCAAACTCGACCTTCCCAACTCAGCTCAACTCGTTCTCTCACTCACCAACCCTCGCACCGTCGTCACCTGGACTTCTCTCATCTCCGGCTGCGTTCACAACCGTCGCTTCGCCTCCGCCCTCCTCCACTTCTCTAACATGCGCCGCGAGTGCGTCCTCCCTAACGACTTCACTTTTCCCTGCGTCTTCAAAGCCTCGGCGTCGTTGCACATGCCCGTCACCGGGAAACAGCTCCACGCCCTTGCCCTAAAGGGTGGCAATATATTGGACGTTTTTGTCGGGTGCAGCGCCTTTGACATGTACAGCAAAACCGGCCTTCGACCCGAGGCTCGCAACATGTTCGATGAAATGCCGCACAGAAACTTGGCCACGTGGAATGCGTATATGTCTAATGCAGTTCAGGATGGTCGGTGTTTGGATGCAATTTCCGCGTTTAAGAAGTTTCTTTGTGTGGATGGAGAGCCTAATGCAATAACATTTTGTGCATTTCTCAATGCGTGTGCTGACTTGGTGAGTTTGGAGCTTGGGCGTCAGTTACATGGATTTATAGTTAAGAGCCCGTACAGGGAGGATGTTTCTGTTTCTAATGGACTTATTGATTTCTATGGAAAATGTGGGGACATTGTGTCTTCTGAATTGGTTTTTAGTAGAATTGGTAGTGGCAAGAGCAATGTTGTTTCTTGGTGCTCTTTGCTTGCTGCTCTTGTGCAAAACCACGAGGAAGAGAGGGCATGTATGGTTTTCCTGAAGGCGAGGAAGGAAGTTGAGCCGACGGATTTCATGATATCAAGCATACTCAGCGCGTGTGCTGAGCTTGGGGGGCTTGAATTGGGAAGATCAGTTCATGCTCTTGCTGTTAAAGCATGTGTTGAGGATAATATATTTGTTGGGAGTGCACTTGTTGACTTGTATGGAAAATGTGGAAGTATAGAGTACGCGGAGCAAGTCTTTAGAGAAATGCCTGAGAGGAACCTAGTCACTTGGAATGCAATGATAGGTGGATATGCACATCTGGGTGATGTTGACATGGCTTTGAGTCTCTTTCAGGAGATGACATCGGGCAGCTGTGGCATAGCGCTGAGTTATGTGACACTAGTTTCGGTATTGTCAGCATGTAGTAGGGCAGGGGCAGTGGAGAGAGGCTTGCAGATATTTGAATCCATGAGAGGGCGATATGGAATTGAACCAGGTGCTGAGCATTATGCATGCGTTGTGGACCTTCTTGGAAGGTCTGGTTTGGTAGATCGTGCATATGAATTTATTAAAAGAATGCCAATTCTCCCAACTATATCTGTTTGGGGAGCTCTACTCGGGGCTTGCAAGATGCATGGGAAAACGAAGTTGGGGAAAATTGCAGCCGAAAAATTATTTGAGCTTGATCCTGATGACTCTGGCAATCATGTAGTGTTTTCTAACATGCTTGCATCTGCTGGCAGGTAATAATTCAAAACCATGCTAACTAGTTTTTCCTTCTTTAACAGCCTTGACTAGTTAGTTGCATTGTTAATTTTATTTGGTAGAATAACTTGTCACATCCTAATTAGTGTCAAAGAATTTTCTTCCTTTTCATTTGCTGCATCTAGTGGGATAAGGCTTTTGTTGTTGTTGTTGTTTCATTTTTCTGCAGTTGCTTTAACATATTTAGCCAAAACTAAAACTGTCTCTTCCTTCTGACTCAACATTGTTTATGGCTCTCTTGCTAATGCTTGCAATTGCTAAATGCAGATGGGAAGAAGCCACTATTGTCAGGAAGGAAATGAGAGATATTGGTATTAAAAAAAATGTTGGTTATAGTTGGGTTGCTGTAAAGAATAGAGTCCATGTTTTCCAAGCAAAGGATAGTTCTCATGAAAAGAACTCTGAAATTCAGGCAATGCTAGCTAAGCTGAGAGGGGAGATGAAAAAAGCTGGGTATGTTCCTGATGCCAATCTATCGCTCTTTGATTTAGAAGAAGAAGAAAAGGCTTCAGAAGTGTGGTACCACAGTGAGAAGATTGCTCTAGCTTTTGGCCTCATAGCTCTCCCTCGTGGAGTGCCCATACGTATCACAAAAAATCTTAGGATCTGTGTAGATTGTCATAGTGCCATTAAGTTCATCTCAAAAATTGTTGGAAGAGAAATTATTGTGAGAGATAATAATCGTTTTCATCGCTTTAAAGATGGCTGGTGCTCTTGTAAAGATTATTGGTAATAGTTCCATACTTTCATTATTGGGGGAGCTTAAGCAAAAAACTTTTTGAATGCATCAATTATATTATAGTTAAAATTTGTAATAAATTAATAATATATAAATTACATTAGACAGACAGGATGAGATAATATAATTATATATGAATATATAATAAAAAGTATTTTAAAATATAAATAACTATATATATATGTTATTTAAATATGTAAATTAAAATATAATATATAACAATTTATACATCTAACATTTTCTTATGCATATTCTGAATATATCTGCCTAATTTGTTGCTTGAAATTAAGAATATAAGACCATCTAATCCTTGGTAGTTGTATATAATGATTATTTCAATTTTTTTAATAGAGATCATGTATTTGTAAAAATAATAATAAAAAAGACTGGGTGCTGTTTAATTAGTGTGATTGCATCTTGAAAGTATTATTTTTATGAAAATAGATAAAAAGAAAAAATTATTTACGTAAAAGCTTTAGTAAGGAGATTATCTGTGGGGTATGGGTATTTTGCTTTTTCAAAATTGGTTATCTCCAAAAATCACTTTCTCTACATCGGTTAATAAGATAACCGATGCAGACAATCAAAATACCTACCCAGCTAACTTTTGACTTGTACCTTTCTTCGTAAAAAATCTCGTGAAAAGGGTTCGTGCGTTCTTCCTCCAAAGCCATTCATGGAGTTCGTGGCACTCTCTAACGCTACCCAACTTGGGAGCTTCAACCCACTTAGAACCAACCTTCAAAGTTCAACACACAACACCTCTTCCTTTTTATTATGTTTCTTTCCCTTCTTCCTCTCGCAGAGGTTGCTCTTGAAAAGCCATCCTCAGCACTCAGCCACTCAGACACCCACCTCTACCCACAACATTTTTGGACCTCATTCCGCTGATTTTGAGCTCTCTGCCTTGACGGCTCTATCCCCATTGGATGATCGTTATTGGGGCAAAGTTTAGTAACTGTCTCGTTTTCTGAGTAAATATAGCTTAATATACTTTCGGGTTCTTGTTGAGGTACTCTTTTGCTGATTCCCCTTTTTTTTAGACCCTTTTGATTAAAGAACCTTTTTATTTTCTGTTTTGAACTTTCTCTTTTGGGTAGTATTGCTCTCTAATGACGTTGTATATATGTGTATGCTTCCTGTTAGATTAAGGATTTGTTTGTGTAAGTTTCTTTAAAAGTACTTCTAAAAGAAGAAAAGAAGAAGAAAAAAAATGATGAGTTTTTCCGAAAGCAAAAATATGTTTTTTATTAGTAAATTTTTAGAAACTCACAAATATAATTTCTTTAAAATGAGATGAAATCTACAAATGAGCTAATGGAAAACTCATTTTAGTTTATGGAGAAGCTCATTTCATTTTTTTCTTCTTACTTTCTTTCTTTAGAAGTACTTCTAGAGAAACTTATATCCAAACAGACCCTAAATGGTTGCTGCAGCTGTCTCAGATTCCTAAAATTGTTGAGGTTCCCAGTTTCAGTGAAGGTGCTAAATTATTTTTACAAGGCTTGATTGATGACTTTAGTGTTGATGATGCCTTGGTGGTTAAGAACATTGAGAGGGTCACAAATCATGATGTGAAAGCAGTGGAGTACTTCTTGAAACAGAAGTGCCAATCCAATGCAGAAGTGGTCAAGGTGGAGGTTCACTTTATATGTGTTTCTTTGTGCTACGAGGCGGTACACTGTTTTCTGTTTTGATCATGAGTTCTGATGGATTGTGTTATTCTAAAACCTTTTTTTGTAGGTGCTTGAGTATTTCCACTTTGCTTGCACATCTGAGGATATAAATAATCTTGCAAATGCCTTGATGCTGAAGGAAACAATGAATTCTGTCATGTTTCCTGTCATGGATAAAATAATCAAAGCTTTGTGTGACATGGCTGAAGATAATGCTCATGTCCCGATGCTTTCTTGCACTCATGGACAGGTATGTTCATTTGTGCATTTGTTGAAAATTTAAGAATCAATGTATTATTGTGGGCTGTAAAATTGGCCTATTGCAAATGCTTTAACTTTGTAGTGACAACCAATTGGTTTTTTTAGCTTTTGAACTCCTGTTATATGAAAGGCTGTAGATACTAGATACTACATAGTTCCTTTTTAAAAAACATGTAATTCATTAGCATTATTGTTCTTTTACTTCATTAGTTGTTAATTCTTCTTTGTTTTGATAGAACTTTGTAATTATTCTGCAGTATTCACCAGCCAGCTTCACCAACTACTTTGGGAAAAGAAATGGCGATATTTGCTATGAGATTAAGCAGAGAAAGGAAGGAACTGTCTCAGGTTGAGATATTGGGGAAATTTTCTGGTGCAGTTGGAAATTGCAATGAACATGTTGTTTCATATCCTGAAGTTAACTGGCCTCACATTGCAGAACAGTTTGTACAATCTCTTGGATTAAGTTTGAATCCTTATGTTGCTCAGGTATGCTTTTACCTTCCTTTTTTTGTTTTGTTCATGTTTATGCATTTTTTATAAGATAAAACTGAATATTTCTCAGCAACCATATATATTTTTTTAGACTTCTGCTATCTCTGTTGATGTGTACATATACATTGTTTTAGAAATTTTCATCAATTGTTAATGAATCTCAAGTAAGTTTTTTTTTTTTTTTTTTTTTTTTTTTTTTTTTTTTTTTTTTTTTTTTTTTTTTTTTTTTTTTTTTTTTTTTTTTTTTTTTTTTTTTTTTTTTTTTTTTTTTTTTTTTTTTTTTTTTTTTTTTTTTTTTTTTTTTTTTTTTTTTTTTTTTTTTTTTTTTTTTTTTTTTTTTTTTTTTTTTTTTTTTTTTTTTTTTTATTTTTTTTTTTTTAAGTTCAGTCCTTATATTATGATAGTTATATATCTTGAGTACTTACAAAATCAAAGCTAAGTTAGAGCAATCGTTTCATGATCATCTGATGCCAACTTGAGATGGTAACTTAATGTATCCTGCTGATTATATTACTCCATTTGGTTAACAGATTGAAACTCATGACTACATGGCAAAGCTTTTTCATTTGCTCATCCAGTTCAATAATATATTCATTGACTTTGATTGAGATGTATGGGGCTATATACCTTTGGGTTACTTTAAGCAGGTGAGCTTTCTGATATTGTAGCAATAACCTGAGTATGTTGCTATACTTTTAAGAGCGACAATAATCTTTTCATT
The DNA here is from genome assembly GCA_007407185.1 of Glycine tomentella. Classification (NCBI taxonomy): domain Eukaryota; kingdom Viridiplantae; phylum Streptophyta; class Magnoliopsida; order Fabales; family Fabaceae; genus Glycine; species Glycine tomentella. The sequence goes on from PYAF01005867.1 coordinate 1,002,782, forward strand.
TACAAAACTTTTTATGCAGACCACTAAGGCTGGGGAGATTGGGTCTTCAACTGTGCCCCACAAAGTGAATCTTATTGATTTTGAGAACAGCGAAGGTAAGCGAAGGTAATCTAGGTGTAGCTAATGGAGGTCTGTCTCATCTATGCATGAAATTGCCGATTTCGCGTTGACAGGCAAGGCCTACTTGAGTTTGATTTTTTTTTTTTTTTTTTTGTATTATTTTGGTCATTTTGGTATTGCTATTATTTTAAACTATGATGCCAAGAGGATTTTAATAATATATCTTTTGGAAATTGGTTTGTGTAATTTTTTTTACACACATTGCAAATAATGTGCTATGGAAAGAGTAACCCAGCTATTGTAATCTATAGTACAATTTGGCTAGCTAGTGATTTGTTTCATAAGATGAATCTCAAATGATTTTAAATCTTACAATACATGAATGAACCAATACGCATATGATTTCATATCGTCAATTCAAATCACACGATTTAACCATTCATTATTTTTTTTCTTCTTTCACCGATTCTCAAGAAAGAAATTGGAAAGTCATATAAATTAAAATTGTTAAATGAAAATGAATTGAAGGAACACTACTGAACTTATCCTATTTGATTATTTCATTACTCTATTTGGCACTCACTCATTCAATGCATGCATTCTATTTGGCTGTTTCATTGCTTTGTTTCCATTCTTCCAAAATAGAGGTGTCACAAACTCATGTATATTTTTTTCTTTTTGAGACTTATGGTTAAGTTGCTTTATCTATTTATAGTTTAAAGATATTACATTGATTTGAATACTATACATTTATATGATATATTTCAAGTTATTTTTCATTGTCTTTGAATCTCGTGATTCAATACAAATTACGATTCAAGATTAAAAAATTAGCTTGACAATTCATGGTATGAATCAATCTTGATTTGATAACCTTGTAATCTATTGACCTTTTAGCATAATTTAGTGACAGTTATAGTCTAATTGTGATTAGCTCTTGGAAATAATTGTTTTTCTATATTTATTTTTTCTTTTCTGCAGAGGGAGTTGACCGAGTCAACTGTCTTAAGGAACATGGGTGTAGGCATAGGGCATTCTCTTCTTGCCTACAAAAGCACACTTCAAGGAATAGGGAAGCTTCAGGTATTCAGCGCAACATGGGCTTTTTGTTGCTTTTCTCCAACTATGTACATAATTATCTCAACTGTTACTTCAACTGAGTATACTGTTCATCTGAGCAGGATGCATATACAAAGTTCCTGTCACTGACTATTTGCATAACTACAGAGCAAGTTTCTTAAGTTTTCTGTTAAATCTAGAGAAACTACAGCAGGTTTTTCAATTTTTGTATCTTCATTGAGCTTTTTTGTCATATTTTAATTTACAATTTAGGTTAATGAAGCTCGCTTGAGTGAAGACTTGAACCAGTGCTGGGAGGTGCTTGCTGAACCAATACAGACTGCAAGTATATGCTATCTAGTTCTGGCTCTATATTTTTATTTAGTTTAATATATATATATATATATATGTGTGTGTGTGTGTGTGTGTGTGTGGAATATTGGAATGCTTTAAATATACTAAGACTTGAGTTCTTTGTGGTGATGCATTATTTTCTTCATTTGGTTCAGGTAGAGCTAAAAAAAAATAATTTTGTAAAGCTGCTGACTTTCATGAATGAAATGTCCACATTTATGTGCTGGATTGATGTGTACTCCTCTTGGTGTTGCTTGTTGTTATCCCCTTAAAAATTATACTATAATCATTTGCAAATTTTATTCAGGTTATGCGAAGATATGTTGTTCCCCAACCATATGAGAAGTTAAAAGAACAAACCAGAGGGAGAGCAGTTACCAAAGAGAGCATAAGCGACTTCATTGAAGGCTTAGATATTCCAGAAGAAGCAAAGATGAATCTGTTAAAGTTAACACCTGATACTTATGTTGGAGCAGCTGTTGAATTGGCTAGAACAGTGAAAAATGTCGTGAATACCGTGTATGCAAGAAAGATCTAGGAAACAAGTGGTTGAAGCAGTTTTCTCTAGAACTATTGGCAAGACAATTTTGCATCCTCACCATCATTGACCTAATGGCCATTAAATGATATATGAACTTTTAAATAAGATGTTCCATTGAAACTTATAGAGAAAATAGAGATATCAAAATTGATAGAAAGTTACCATTGAAAACTTTGTAAGATGAGAATGGTATAGGCTTCTAATCAGTTTGAAATTCCTAAACAATCTTATATACCATCAAATTTATTTGAAATTTAAAGGAACTAACTGAAACAAAACAAAAAAAGAGAAAATCTACAACAATAACAAAAACTCTATCTAAACTTGATTAAAAAATAAAATTTCAAATAAGGCAAAATGTCATAACTCTTGAGACGTATCACAAAAAAATAATCTGTGGAGATTGTCATAGTGCCATTAAGATAATCTAAAAAATTGTTTGAAGAGAAATTATTGCGAGATAATAAACGTTTTCATCACTATTGGTAATAGTTCCATACTTTCATTATTTTATCTGTTTCATATGCCTCAAAGGATATATGTCGTAAGCAATGAGGTTGTAAGCACATAATCAGGTTTACGTTCTCTTTACCCATGTTGGTAGTTGAGGCATGGAAACAGTCACAAAATTTTAGACTCAGTTTATACCTTACTGTGGTGACATTCCATTTTAGTGACCTAAAGAGAATAGAACAGATCCTAGTCCTTATTGATAAAACAGTAGAATTGATAAAGCAGTAGTTTATACTGTTGAGATTGGAGCATTATTTTTTTTCCCATGACCTATTCAATTATGTTCACGAACATTCTCACATTGAGCATACAACAAAACCTGATATTACTATTTGTTATATTGCTGATTCTATTTTTTATTCTCAAAGAGATAGGATAGGAAGCATCCTCATCTCATAAGTCGGCAACATTCACTAAGAAGCGTACTGTTCCATCTGTTAGTTGCCGAACCCACTTTGATTATTGAAACGTTTGATTTGACCAAATAACAAGAGTCTGCTCACTCATTAGCCAAAGTTGGTTTAAAATGGAACGAAAAGCTCGATACTTTGTTAATTAACACCTAATAACCAACGTTGGCTCAGTCATCCCGGGAAGGACAGAAGAACTTTTGGTAATATATACAAAAATATCAAAATAAATTGGTGTCAATTTTTTAATAATAATTTAAAGAAAAACAATAATTAGAAGTACAAATTATATTTAAAAAATAAAATTTCTGATTTAATACTAAATTTTATTAGGCTTCCATCCTGGTAGTGACGAAACTAGGTTGGCTCATGGCTGCCACATAGAAATCATACATTTGCCCCCTGTTTTATGTTGATAATTTTTTTTTATACCAGAATTGTTATTGTCAGTTGTGGTATTGAATTTTACTTTTATTTTATTTTAGAAATTTTATTTATAATAGTAATAATAATAATAATAACTTTTTATATTAGGCAGATAAAATATATATTATTTATTTTCATTGCTCATGTTAGTTTTAGATATAATTATTTCATTTTATGTTGACTTTAAATATATGTTAACTGCTATATGAATTAATTTATGTTCTTATATTAATTATAGTAATATAATTATTACATGTGTTGTATATAGTTTTTACAATTATATATTAATTACTTTTCTTAACAATTTTAATTACTTTCATTATTTTCAAATATGTTTTCTGGTTTATATATTCATTTTTAAAATGATTTTTATTATTACATTTTAAATTACTTTTAATTTGATGTATACGTTAACTTTTATGGGAAAAAAAAACAATTTTAATTATAAATCATTTTCAATTCATGTGTTAAATTTTTTGCACCCTAGTACTTTTTTCTGGTTTGGTCCCTGCTTCCAGTTTCTGTCTACGACTTTACGCTAATGGATTGGTTAGTGCACCTCAATAGAGACGTGTGAATGTGGCCGTCTGTTTGGTAGACGCGGTGCAAAGAGTGCGTTTGGCACATAAAAACACCATTGCATTGCATGTCAACGCTCAACAAAATGATTTATCTCTGTTTCTTTGTAGCAGGAGAAAAAAGTGTTTTTTTGCTTTTGGTATTTGTAAGCTTAGGTTGCTACTTGTTAGTGTTGAGCTGCCTGTCTGGTCTGTCATCATTATTCATATGTTGCACTCTTGTAGTGTTCTTTTTAGCATTTTCTATGTTTTTTAGGTGTCGGTGGACATTTTTATGAATGAATTTAGTTTTAATTATATGGAATCTTTCCCCAATTAATGAGAAACGACTTCAACGCCATGTTACATATTAATTGGCAGGTAGTTGACATTCACCGAGTAAAACACAATTATTGACAATTAATTTTCTTTTAAGCGAACTAGTGTTGGACCTTGACCAGAGGCGGAGACATGGGGCTTAAGGGGCGGCCCCTAAAATTTTATTATATATATATATATATTAAAATTAAAAAAATAATTTTACAATAAAAAAACTACATTACATAATATAAAATATAATATTTTTTAATATTATATAAAAAATATGATAAAATATTTTTGAGATTGTATTACATAATATAATAAAAATATTTAAAATTATATTACATAATAAAATAAAATATTTTAAAAATTGTATTCAAAAATAGGATAAAATATTTTTTAATATTGTATTAAAAAATAAGATAAAATATTTTTAAGATTGTATTGTATAATATAAAATATTTTTAAGATTGTATTACATAATATAAAATATGTTTAAGATTGCATTGCATAATATGATAAAAAAAATTAGGATAGCATTAAAAAATTAGTTAAAATCATATGTTTAAATTAGTATAAATAGAAACATATTGTTATATTAATAGTATGCATTCCATTCCAAATAATATTAGAGCTTTAGAGAGTTTATGTTTGCATTATTGAGACAATTGTTATGAGATCATATAGAAGAGTTTGACAAGTCTGATTCTTAACTCTTTATCAGAATTTAAAGGTACTTATTTATCATCATAGTGGAGTTGTCCATTGGATTGATTATCCAACAATTTGGACGTCGTGATTTTTTATCCAATTGGGTTTTACATGCTAAAAATGATTTTGTCTTCTTTATCTCTTATCTCCATATTATTACTTTGAGTTCGATTTTAAATTGTGAATTATTTTATTAAGACTCACTAGACTTTGTTTGTATGTATGTAATTTGCGATTTACATCTTTTTGTATATTAGATTTATATTGTCTTTAAATTATTTTTATTTATGATATTTTTTTTTTAACGTTGGTCTTCTCTCGATAAAACTTATACCTCCATCCCTGACCTTGACCAAATAACAGGATATTTTTTTTTGTTAAAAATAAGGATGTTTATTTTTTTTTATACAATGCATTTTGTTAATAGTGACACAGTGATACGTTAATTCAACAAACTTAACACCAAATAACATATAAATACATTAAAAACATATGATTATATTTTGATTTTTGAGCTTTGTCGATTCGAAGCGGATTCCGTTTGAATTGGGATCGCAATTTTTAGGAAGAATGAGTCTACATTATTTTCCTCTGTTCAGAATGCAGTAACCTGATTTGAACCTACTTATACGGCGTTTACTTTTTAAAGTCAACTTTTGATTAGGAGTCATGTATAAATTGAGTTCCCATGTAACGGAAAATCATCATCCACCATTCTTTCTTGCCTTTCAATTCTATTTCTTGCCATATAATTTGTCATCACATTAATCCTAAAGACAATAATGGACATTGCAAGTTGTGCACTGCTCATTGTCTTGACATGCGCCATGGTTCATGCTCTTCTTGGTTCATTCCTTGCAATGGCCACAAAAGCAAACCATAAGCTTCCACCAGGACCATCCGGTTTTCCCATCATAGGGAACCTCCTTGAATTGGGTGAAAAGCCTCACAAGTCATTGGCAAAGCTTGCTAAGATTCATGGCCCAATACTGAGCCTAAAGCTGGGACAAATAACAACTGTTGTTGTGTCTTCAGCACAAATGGCCAAAGAGGTGCTTCTAACCAATGACCAGTTCTTGTCAAACCGAACCATTCCACAATCTGTGTCAGTTCTCAACCATGAACAATACAGCCTTGCCTTCATGCCCATTTCACCTCTTTGGAGGGAACTCAGAAAAATATGCAACACTCAATTATTTGCCCACAAGTCTCTTGATGCTAGCCAAGACGTTAGGCGTAAGATAGTGCAACAACTAGTCACTGATATTCATGAAAGCAGCCAGATGGGTGAAGCAGTGGATATTGGAACAGCAGCATTCAAGACTACCATAAATCTTTTATCGAACACTATTTTTTCTGTGGATTTGATTCACTCTACAGGTAAAGCAGAAGAGTTCAAGGACTTGGTGACTAATATCACAAAGCTGGTTGGATCACCAAACTTGGCAGATTTTTTCCCAGTGTTGAAAATGGTTGATCCACAGAGCGTCAGAAGACGACAGAGTAAGAACTCAAAAAAGGTGTTGGACATGTTTGACAACTTGGTTAGCCAACGGTTGAAGCAGAGGGAGGAAGGGAAAGTCCATAATGACATGTTAGATGCCATGCTCAACATTTCAAAAGAAAACAAGTATATGGACAAGAATATGATTGAACATCTCTCACATGTAATTCATCTCTTCTCCTATCCTCCGTAATGTCATTTACTTTAATTATTTTTTATCGATAAATGTTAATTTTATTAGAAATATCAGTTGGGATCCTTTCTTCCTTCAACATTTTTCAATCATTAAACCAACCTTATATATCTATTTTATTTATTTTAAATTATATTATTTTATGAATCACTATATAACTTAGTAATTGAAATTTATGGTTGACTTGAATAGGATATATTTGTTGCGGGAACAGATACAACAGCATCCACCCTTGAATGGGCAATGACTGAGTTAGTCCGCCACCCACATGTAATGTCAAAAGCAAAACAAGAGCTTGTGCAAATCACTAGTAAAGGTAATCCTATTGAGGAAGGAGATATTGGTAAACTCCCATACTTGCAAGCAATAGTAAAAGAGACATTAAGGTTGCACCCCCCAGTTCCATTTTTACTACCACGAAAAGCTGATAGGGATGTGGACATAGGTGGCTACACCATCCCAAAAGATGCGAAAGTTCTGGTTAATATGTGGACTATTTGCAGGGATCCCACATTATGGGATAATCCAACTATGTTTTCTCCAGACAGGTTCCTAGGATCTGATATTGATGTCAAAGGACGGAACTTTCAGCTTGCACCATATGGTGCTGGGCGCAGAATATGCCCTGGCTTGTCATTGGCCAATAGGATGTTACTGCTGATGTTGGGTTCTCTTATCAACTCCTTTGATTGGAAGCTTGGACATGACATAGAAACACAAGATATCGACATGGATGATAAATTTGGAATTACCTTGCAAAAAGCCCAGCCCCTTCGAATTGTTCCTCTCAAAATAAACAATTAAAAGAGTTGTTCATGATCTTTGTGTAATGTATGCGATCTGATTCATTTGCCTTTCCGACTCAAAAGTTATTTCACTTCTAACCAAATGTAACAAAAGATTGAGTGAAAAGTAAATCATTTATACTATAAGCATGTGCATATAGGATAGTTATGCTGAAATATCACTTATACTCTTTGGTGACCTCATATTACTCATACTCGAATTACGTGCTTCACATACTTTTAACTAGCTAGCCAACGTGACAAAGTCACGGTTTCCTTTCTCTAGATAAAAATTTGTGTATTTGGAAAATTACATACATATGTAGAATGTAATAAATTGAGTTTGAGTGTTGGGCATATATTTATTCCAATACATGTCGGATGCACAATACCGTGTCAAATGCTTACCACATTCATCGATTTCACTCGACAAAATGGAAGGACATAAGCTTAATGTACATTATAAAATCTACCGACAGAAAACCTGGCTTTGTATTGTAGTTTAGAGTTTAGATTTAGATTCAACCTTTTCTTATTCTTTTTTTCCTTACCATATAGATCGACCCTTATTTTCTTTCTCATTTTTCTTATTTTCATGTGTCTCTTTTTTATCTTTAATTTATTTCATACCCATTTTATGTGGAAATGAAACAAAGTATTTTTGTCTTCAAATTCGTTAGGCGTTACAGGATGATGACCGACAGTGATAAACAGTACAAACTCAGAAGTAGTCCAGTCAATTTGACATCGGTGCAAGGAAATAAAAGCGATATTTCTCTCTATCCGGCCATACAGTATCTTCTGCCATAAACTACATGTCTAATCAAATTTAATGATTATCTAAAATAGTTTTATATTATTATTTAATAAATATAAATTATTATTAGTATAACTTTTAAAATAATTAATGTAAAAGTTAATAAAATTATTATAAATAATAATTTGTAATTAAAATATTATATAAAATTATATTATATTACGTCAGTCTATGTTTTTTTCCTCTCTATTAAATACTCCATATATATATGTTTGTTTATTAATTATTGAAGCATCAATTTATTAGTTTAATTAATATCTTATAGATTTCCAAAAATATATATATGAAAGATGCTTGACTTTTTTAGAATTTGAGTGTGTTGAAATTGGAGATTATCGTGTAAATATTTCTCTCGAAAGTTTAACAAATAAAAAACCATATGGCATGCAAAAGCTCAATGACCAAGCATTCAACAGTATGTTCAACGGATTCATAGACATGGTCTTACTCTTTTACGTTGTTCCTCCACTATGTGAGGTGGAGAAACTGTATATCGTTCATACGTAGCAGAATTTTGGCATTCTCTTAGGTTATATTGAACATTTAATAGTGAGTGAAGTCAAATAAAATAAAATGGAGTGCAACAGAATAAACTCAGGGTAGCAATTCACTTGCATCGCACTAATCCTTTAGTCAATAATGCACATTGCAAGTTGTGCACTGCTCATTAAAATTAAAATGTGGATTTAGACCTAACTCAATCTCAAAAGCTAACTTATAGGATAAGAATTATTCTCTACTTATATATTCCACTTATATACTCTGACTTGACACTATCTCTAGCCGATGTGAGACTTGGATTATTCCCAATATGTGTCATGGTTCATGCTCTTCTTGGTTCATTCCGTACAAGAACCACAAAAGCAAACCATAAGCTTCCACCAAGACCATCCGGTTTTCCCATCATAGGGAACCTCCTTGAATTGGGTGAAAAGCCTCACAAGTCATTGGCAAAGCTTGCTAAGATTCATGGGAGCCCAATAATGAGCCTAAAGCTGGGACAAATAACAACTGTACTTGTCGTTTCTTCAGCACAAATGGCCAAAGAAGTGCTTCTAACCAATTAATGACCAGTTCTTGTCAAACCGAACCATTCCACAATCTGTGTCAGTTCTCAACCATGAAAAATACAGCCTTGCCTTCATGCCCATTTCACCTCTTTGGAGGGAACTCAGAAAAATATGCAACACTCAATTATTTACCCACAAGTCTCTCGATGCTAGCCACGATGTTAGGCGAAAGATAGTGCAACAACTAGTCACTGATATTCATGAAAGCAGCCAAATGGGTGAAGCGGTGGATATTGGAACAGCAGCATTTAAGGCTACCATAAATCTTTTATCAGACACTATTTTCTCTGTGGATTTGATTCATGGCTCGTTAACTTGTTAGATAGTAGAAGCCTGTTGTACTTACTCTTATGTTTATGTAAGCTATATGTATCAGAAACAATGTGTTCTGCTGTATGAATGAATTTTTTTTTGGTTCCTGATTTTTAAAATTATTCTTTTGCCAACAGTATAGAAGTATAATGGCTGATTTGATGTTTAAAGAATAATCATTATTATGGATGATTGGTTTTCATAATATCCTTTTTATAAGACTAATTAATTAAATTACTAGATCAAGAAAACTAGTTATTCTAGTTAAAAGCACTAAATTTATCTTAATTACTAATTCTGTTCTATTTTTTTTTTTGTGGCACTGTGCTTCTTTCTTGCATTGTTCCTTATGCAGAATTTTTTTGGACTTACACCCTTCTGGCACAACACTTAAATTTTAAGCAAAAATACTCTTTGCCACTAAAAGCAATAAGCAATTCAAGCTCGTTCTGTGTATTAACCATCCAATGATTTATGTTAGTAATTTTAATTCGTCTGATTCGATACACTATAATATAAAATCGTGATGTGTACTCATTCATTCAAACTTTGGAAATAAACGACCATTTTACAATGCTCAATTGATCTTAAAGATCTTTCCTCTCATTCACTCTGTTTGAACTCGATATGGTGGCAGGACATTGCTACATGATACCTCTTAGAATTGTTTAGACTTCAGATCTTGTTAGTCTGAAAGAACCAAAAACAAATGCAATTTATTTTCTGGTAGACCGTGACACTTTGTCTAAGATGTATCTGATTTAATGTCTTTTGTATATAATACACTCATCATAATCTAGTTAATTTAGCTTCAGAGTAAATTACTTCAGCATATTTATACGTGCCAAGTGCCAACCATATCAAATTAGCTCAGCAGACAGTTAAGTACCCAAAACAAAAGCATCATATGCTGGTTTATTTATTCATAGATGGAGCTCAAGTCATAGTTACATAGCCCGATACTTTCCTCGCTCACTATGAGCTATTACAGCATACATTTTAGTACATACTTATTCAGTAAAAAGCCCTCAAAATTGAAGACAAAGGACCCTTTCTTCCCTTATTCCCCTCCTCTTCCTGCTGAGGCTGAGCATCCACAAAGTAGGACTCACTTTGGCTCTTTATTAGCTTCTGAACATCTTTTGCAGACCCAGGGAACGCAAACTCCTGCACTTGACTAGGTATCTGGCTTATCACATTGTCTTTCGAACCTTCAAATTTTCAATCACCAAAGGATTAGAAATAGCTCAATCAGCTATGTTTCACATGCAATTAATGAAACAAAAAAAGTAACAACAACAGTATATTCTATTTGGTTGTGATATATAAAATATGTACCTGCAAGGAAGTTCCTCTGGTTGTTCTCGGCATTGATACCAAAAGCAAAGTAATTCAGATCTGAGGTAGCGTTGACCACAACTGGATAACCTGCTGGGATTACAAATATATCTTGTTCAGATAATTCAGCTCTATATTTCCGCACTTCCAAAGGTTGCTCTTCCTGTTGCTGCCTCTGTTGTTGTTCTTTAATGCCAACTAGTTCAATGTTTGCTTCTCCTTCATTAATCACTAGTACCACTATGGCCTTTGAATTGAAGTGTGGCAGCATAAGAGCTCCCTATATTTGTGAACAAAGAAAAAAGTAAATCATTATTTAAAGTCTCAAGAATAGGTTTCTCTAACTAAGAAGAAAGTGAATAGCTAGAACTCAATTGTGATGTTCAGTTTTTCTGCTTACCTCGTTCATATCCACAACACTGATGAAGACATCCAAGTCCCGAAGCTGAGGGTTTTTCTCTGGGGTAATCTCAAACAACTTGCCAAACTTGTTGGAATAGATGGGGTCGCGGCTTCTCAAGTTGAAAGGTTTATCTTCAGAAGAAATGGTTTTCCTTGAACTAGATTTGGCATGTTTGCTCAGTGCCCGAATCTGTTCCTTTGAGATTTCAACAATCACACTCTCTTGCAGCCTCTCCTCCCCTTGTTGCTGCCCCTCCTCTCTACCAAACAGAACCCTGTTTATCTCCTCGAATTCGGTCTATAAAATCAAGCGCAGAAACAAATATAAGGTTTATGATAATATTGAATGTGCTAGAGTAAGACTTGGATGAACACTAAATGGCATTGCAAATTAGATGGTGTGTTGGTTGCTTACATCGTATGAGGCCTCTAGAATATTCTTGCTGAACCCTTGCAAGTAGGACTGTTGAGCTTGAGTGCTAGATAGGAAGAAACTCTGCAGAGAAAAGAAAAAGATTGATCTAAACATTTGGAAACAAAATAGAGGAATAATTAATTAGTTATAAAGAATAAGTAGTACCTCAAATTTACCGGGTTTGTTAACGGGTATGGCGAGTGTTATTATTCTGAGATTCTCGTCGTTGTCAGGGTTAACCACATAGTATGTGGTTCCTGCAGGGACTCTTAGGGCATCGCCAGATTGAAGGTTGTAACAGTCTCGGTCGTCGTTGTTCACCAAGGTAAAAAGGGCAGTCCCTGTACGTAATTAATAAACAAATTCATTATTATAATTTTACAAGAAGTAAAAGCATGTGATGATGTTTATTAATTAATTAAATAAGTGTCATAGTAAGATTAGTTTTATAAAATTATTGTTTTGTTTTATTTATTTATTTATTTTGAGAGGAAAGGAATACTAACCGTTAAGGACAACGATGAGGTAATCAGCGTCAGCATGGTGGGGGAGAAGAAGGGTGGTGGGTTTGGAGTTGAACTCCAAAATGCGGTAGTCTCGGAGATTCTGAAGCTGTGGGGAGCGTTTGTTGAACCTCTGGAGGACGCGAACGTGACCATATTGGTTTTTGAAGACAGTTTGGAACCTGTTTGAGTTGAAGTGAAAAGGGTTCTTCTTATGTCTTCCTGGTTCTTCTTGGCTCTCTTGGTCTTGCTCCTCATCCTCGTCTTCGTCTTCTTCTTCTTCACTTTCCTTTCCTTGTTGTTTTTGTTGCTTCTTCTGCGATTCGTGCTTTTCCTCATGCTTGTGCTCTTCCTTTTGATGAGGTTGGTGTGGGCGTGGGAATGGACGTGGGTGTTCACGTTCATCTTGTTCCTCATCCTCATCCTCATCTTCCTCTTCACTTCCCTTTCCTCCGTGTTTTTCCTTCTTGTGATGCCATTCTTGTTCCTCCTTATGCTCGTACTCTTCCTCTTGATGAGGTTGGTGTGGGCGTGGGAATGGGAATGGACGTGGCTGTTCACCTTCGTCTTCCTCCTTCTCACCGTGTTGCTGATGTTCCCTCGCCGGTTGTTGTGGTCGTGGTCGTGGTCGAGGTCGAGGTCGTGGAATTTGACCTTCTTCACATTCTTCTTCTTCCTCCACCTTAAGGAGCTTGCAACGAGCGTGGCATGCTTGGTTCCTGTAGGAGTCTTTCTCGCTATTGCAACTTTGGAGGCACTTGTTGTGACTGGGGTTCTGCTTTTCCCAATACGCAATGCCAAATGAGACAGAAACTGATGCCAGGAAAACAACTCCCAGCAACAGTAATGGGAACCGCGCTCTCATCATAGTATATCTTAAAATTCTTTATTACGGTATACTAGGATATTGAACTGGTTCTTGATGATGAAAACCTGGACCGAGATTGCAGATATTTATAGTCATAGGATTGATATAGGTCTTGTTAACATGCATGGACATTTGGCCACGGGGTGGCATGCAGTTTGACGGGTGTTGAAATAAACAAAAATGAGGTGGCGGAAGAGAACACGAGCTTTAATTTGAGTTTGAGGTTGGGTTGGAAACAACAAAATGTGTGGGCTCATGATGGGTTGAATTGGTTGAATGTTTTGGGCTGCACGATTGACACCTTTGTGAGTACGTGTTGTTGTGCATGGCTTTTGGGGTCCGGTTGTTTTGGACGCGGCGATCTTGATCAGCCAGTGGATAAGTGAAGTCCACTGTGTCTGATTGCGTTTTTGTTTGAATTTTATGAACTTAGACATTGTTATGCAAAGGATACTCTTATTATGTTTTGTCTTCTTTCGTTCATTGACTTTTTCTTATGATCCAAGAGACTAGTCAGTGTTGTGGCATTCGAGATTACCAAGATTAATTATGACGGAGGAAGGATAAGTAATTGATCAGTACGGACTGTTATCAAATTAATTAATAAGCGGCAAATGGAGGCCTGGATCAAAACATTATCACATAGTCACATGCAATGGACACTTCATATAGTTCGAACAATATGTCCGATGTAACAATAATGATTGATTATCAAAGAATAGTCATTATTAAATATGCCAAATAAAGAAGAAAAAAAACGCGACAAGAAAATTGATAAAAATGCAAAATAAGTGTAGATATAAAAATATTTTAGTTATCAATATATAATACATTCTTTAAAAAAAAACTACATGTGAATAGATATTAAAATATAAATATATTATTACATATTTTTTCTTAAATAATACGTATTAAATGTTTTTGTCATTTTGATATAATAAATATTTTTATCTTGTTTTAAATTTCTACTTACGACACTCATTATTAAAATTCAAATTTGAATACGTAATAAATGAAAAGATTTAAGTATATTATCTGAGATCTTACAACATCTCAATCTTTAATTGTGAAAGATAAATTGAGTATTTATTCTAAATTTATTTCAATTAGAAAGTTAGTCATAGAAATATTCTTAATTGCCTAAAAATGTACTTATCAAATTATTCTTATTCTGAGAGGAAATAAAAAAAAATTTGAATAGAAGAAAACTGAATTACCATGGGAAAAAAATCCGCTCAATTGTTAGGCATGGCAACGGGCAGGGCGGGGGCGGGTATCACATTCCCCGTCCCCGTCCCCGCCCCCGCCCCCATTCTCCGTCGGGTTTTAAAATTCATCCCCATCCCTGTCCCCGCTAGGGGTCAGGTTTTCCCCGTTCCGCCCCGCCCCCGCTATTTCACTAAAATTTAAAAAATAAAAAAAAATAATATAATTTTTTATTTGAAAAATAGAATTAAAAAGTTAATTATGTAAAAAAAAATAATAATAACAAACTCACATTTAAAATATGGGATTATAATTTTAAAATTACAAAACAAAATCAATCAATTCAATTAAAAAAATAGAAAATAATATATTTTTTTTTATTTTTTTAATATTATTTATTACGGGGCGGGGGGCGGGGGCGGGGGCGGGGCGGGTATCAGTAACCCCATACCCGCCCCCGCCCCCGCTTTTGGCTACCGGGAAAAACCCGAACCCGAAGCCGAACCCGAAAAATTCGGTTTTTCCCTATTAAAATCGGGGCGGATTCGGACGGGTACCCACGGGTTCGGGTCCCGTTGCCATGCCTATCAATTGTATAAGAGTTTTCCACATAAACATCTTTACTTTTATGAGTTTAATTTGGTCTTGCATTAACATGTCAATTAATTAAAAATCATTCTTGATATAATTTTTTAGGATATTTATAGGATTGGGGTTCATTTTGTCATCCCTAGATTCTAAAGCTGATATGACAATTTTAGTTGGATAAACTCGTTTATAATTGGACAATGCACAAAGTTAAGATGCATTCGATCGATTCATAAGTTCGTTGGAGACGGTTTTGGGCGTGGAGTTCTGTCTAAATCTCTTCCATGGCCGAATCTGGAACGCTGTTGATTTGCACGCTGTAATAGCTCGCGCACTCCTTGTGCTTAGATCGAGTTTCAACTTAATTAATAAATTTCGTTTTACATTTCTTAAAAAACTCGTTGAAGTAGAATTGTGATCTAAGATTTTGATTACATGTGTAGATGTTCCTACGAAATCCGATTCCAACTGTTCTGCTCGTGATGAACAGAAATGTCCAACAGTAGTATTGGATGGTTAATATGGGATCGAACTCTCTCTCTGAAGATGTTTATAGCAATGAAGCACCCCTAGGAAGAAGATCACAATACTTGCACGAGAAATCTCAATTGGGTGTGGGGTGTGTGCACTGTGTGTAATGAAAAGAGAGAGTCAGAATGTCGCTGTTTATAACTACTGACCTATAAGGATTGCTGAGGGAGGTCCTCCACAATCTTGGCCGAGATTCCTGATTTATCGGAAACGTATATTCTTTCTTGATTGCGCGGTTATTGTCATCAATCATAATGATTGATCAAAGACCTTTCAGAATAACGTCGCGGGAGTCATGAAGGTATGTCGGAAATAGCTTAAGAACAACGGTCGTCATCCTCCTTCTATCAGGCCGGATTTTATTGGGCCTATTGTGATTTGGCCCATATTACGGATCCGTAACACACTCATTATTAATTTCACCTCAATTTCGTACGTTCACTGGTTATTTGATAAATTTCTTAAATACAATTTACTTGATGATATTCTGCCATTTCACTGCATTTCTAGTATAATCTTCTACTTTTCATTACATGTCAATCACTTTAATAATCAATCTCTATAAGTTTTAGATAACAAATCATGTCAGTATTCTACGACTTTATATTAATACTCATATCATTTTACTTGCACGTTTGATCTTTTTGTCAGAATAGTAAACATGAAGCTACAAGCACTGAGCAATTAAGAACAAGATATTCCCCTGAAGAGTATTTGAAACTATATATAACTTAGCTACTGGGGCTCAGAAACATTTTATTGACACGATCAAACTATTGCAACGAGAGCGGTACTAGTCCTTGAAATATCTGCATTCCACCTCTGTCAATTAATTTCCATGAAACCACTTAATATTCCCTCTGGCTTGCGCATGCCACCACGAAACTACATTCAAACAACACACAGTAGATACAATAATAGTTGGTGGGACAAGTTAAAGTATCAATAGTATTTTTGGCATTTCTTTTCATTTAAATTATAGTTTACTTTGATTAGTTTGTAAAATTATCAAAGTAATTAAAATAAAACTATATAGTAAATGAATTTATTTTAATGGCTTATAAATATTTTTTTAAAATGATGAAGAATCGTTTGAATTTATACCTTATAATAACGTACAATGTATTATAATTTTGTATTTACTACTTTCAATATTTTTATTAAATTGTTATTTATTTATTTATTATCTCCTCTAATATTATATTAATAAAATTTCACTTTTAACATTATAGAATTCACTCTCTCTCTCTTTTTTGTCAAACATTACTTATAAAATTGCACGTGAAATGGAGGACGTCAAGAGGTAATACCAGTCATTTTGAAAAGGTTACAGAATCCGATAATATGTAGCCAAAAAAATTGAAAAGACAGGTGCGTGAATGACATCAAATGAGCTTCACGTGCAGTTTTTTTTTATCTCATCATTTAATGCATTTTATATTAAGCATGGTTTGCTAATTAATTAAGTAATTAAGTATACAAATATTTTTCTTTTTATAATTTTGATGAAGAGCTCTAAAAAATAATTACTACTTTCTTCTAATCAAGCAATTGATGAGAGGAAAGATTTGAAAAATGAATTGAAAACTTAAATCAAAAGATTCTGCAATTGTGTTGATAAGACCAAATTAAAAGAGATGAGTTAAAGAAGAATCTAAGATTGTGTTAATTAGGAGAATCAAAAGACTACACATTAATATTACTATTTGTAAGAGAAAGGTTCTCTGGCAAAAAAATTAAAATAATGCCTTTTAAATAAAAAATTACCAAAATATGGTCATTTGAAACATATTTCCGAATCTACTGCTGCCAAACACGTCTAGGTAAGACATGTTGAATCACGTCCAGCTTAGACGTGTTCAAACACGTCGTGGGATGGCGCGATTAAGCACAGAAACACGTCCTGTGTGGGCGTGACTTTGCACAAGACACGTCCTGCATGGACGTGATTAAACACGTCATGCAGGGAAGTGATTTAATGGTCCATCATCAACACTCCCGTACACGATGCTGCAGGCCCATCGACAATATATAATATACGTTAGCAGAATGTCATGCTTGATTTAATATATCGTATACAATATATTATTCATTTCACTAGACGCTTAGCCAATTTCCTAGTCCTAGCAGATACGATAGCAATACTTTCCTTCTTTATATTATGACAAATGTTGGATACAGGATTTGCCATACTACCCGCTCTCAACCATGATGTACACACTAGCCTTTAACACCATTTAAATAAATATACAATATTTTCTAGTTAAAATAAATAATGATGTTATAATGATATAACATTACATATTAAATAATTAATTTAATTTCAAATATTAATATGACGTAACATAATTA
>PYAF01005867.1:1028432-1044130 GCA_007407185.1 Glycine tomentella
AAAACCGATGTTAACAATGTCCTTTTAATTACAAAATTGTCACCGCATTTTCGTCAACATCGGTTTTATGGATAACCGATGTTAATGTGGCGATGTTAAAAGCTATTTTTGTAGTAGTGAATTCCTGAAGACTCCTCCAATTGCAGCTTTCCTTAAGTCACAATTGACTGCTTCATCACAATTTAGTTTGTAGCTCCCAATTGGAGGTTGGCTCCATGAAACAGATTTATTTTCAATCTTCTTGTGAGACTTCAAATTTAAGGCATTCTGAAACTGAATGCTAGCTGTCACTGCCACTGCATCTACTTGGCACCATATTTTTGAAACTATACCATGCGGCTGGAATTGGAAATTCTCAGAGTAATTATATATATATATATATATATATATATTGTATTTAAAAAAAATTAATTTCTATTCTTAATTTGACAAACAAGGTTACATATCAATATATAGTACTGGCTTAAAAATTATTTTGTGGTAAAATATTCAATTTGCGCATTATTTTTTACTTATATCATTCAATTTTCCTTATAATATGCATGTAAATAACTAATTAGTACAATATTAGACCGTTAAAAAGTCTAGCGAATGAAATCAATTTTTGACGAATTAATTAAAGTGACAAATAGAATTATAATATGCATGTAAATAACTAAATGTTTTTTTAAGCGCCTACGTATTCATATACTTAAATACTATAACGAGTACGTACAGATATGTATCCCAGGGAAGCTGCAATATATCGCTGTCAGAGATGAATGAGCTTTTTTCGGGATTGAAATGAAGTTATGTGGGCGCATTAAAAAAGAACACCAAGTTTTTAGTCAATTTGTACTACTTTCAGCTTTTCAGAAAATGAAAAATGTAGTTTTATTTTTCCTGACGAGTTTTGCATATTTGCGGTTTAGTTTTTACAGAACAAACAGCTGAGAAGCTATTACAGCCTCTCACCTACCTTTTACATTTCCTGTACGGCTCAACTTCAAAAGTTCATTACCTTTCGGATAAAACCCATCAAAACTAGATCCACAAAGTTAGGGCTATTTTCTTTTTCAATTGTATAACTACCCTTAAAAGTTCAAATTAACAAACCTTCTAATTTAAAAGCTAAATCAAACTATCCCTAAGTAAGCACTTTTTTTTCCCCAATTTTTTTCCATATATACCACTCTTCTCTTTCTAACTTCCTTTGGCATTCTTTTTATGTAATTTAATTCATCTTTGCCATAATTAATGAATTCGTCTGTGAAGTATATACACTTATGTTGATGTAAGTCACTTAATTTTTGTATAACATTCTTCTCGAAGTTGATGGCCTTGAATAATATGCTAGTAGTATTTTGAATATGCATGGCACAAACCAAAATATTATGTGTCCTTTTGATCGATGTGCTGTCGTGATACTTAAGCCAGATTTTCTGCCTCTGCCCTAACCCAGATTGGTAATATTGTAGTTGTATTCACAAAATAAATGAAACTATGATCTAAGTACTTCATTGGCCTAAACTAAATCTCCCTTTCTGTTGTCCTCACTTTCCTCAACAACACACACTTCTCTTTTATTTTTAATATACTTAAAAAAAATAACAATAATAATTCTTTAATGGTCATGATAGTAGTACTTAGTACTTAGCAGCTAGTAGTCGTCTCCTTTCAAAGATAGAGATGGGGAATCTCAGAAAATGATTATATAAGAGTAGTAGGACTGTACTTGGACCGTTAAGTAGGAGCAGAGAAGCTACCTCTGTGTTATAATTGTGATCTTTTTACTCACTGCACAATAGCTAGGGTTTTCACCCCACTGAAATTTGGTTTCCAATCTGCAGATGTTCTCTTCCACATATGACTCCAATTTTTTCCCTAACTTCCCTTTGTCTTCTTACCCTATCCTTCCTTTTCTCATTGAACCTGAAAATGATTTTGCAAGCCACACCGTTCTTGTTGACGACCCTCTTGTTGTTCCCCTCACCCATGATCCTGCTCCATTCCCTGAAGAAACCGTTGCCAATTTTGCAGTTGCTGATCATCACTGCACTGCCATGCTTGATAATCAATACGATGCAGCAGCAAACACTAACTATGGTTCCCACTATGGTAGCAGCATCTCCAATTTCCTCACCCATCAGAAACCCCCAGCAGCCACAGCCAAAAAAGACAGGCACAGTAAGATTCACACATCTCAGGGTTTGAGGGACCGGAGGGTGAGATTATCAAGCGAAATAGCCCGCAAGTTCTTTGATCTTCAGGACATGTTAGAGTTTGACAAACCAAGTAACACCCTCGAGTGGCTCTTCACAAAGTCTGAGAATGCAATCAAAGAACTAGCCCGAAGTAAGCATAGCGGTAGTGTTAGTACTGGGGGTGACAAGTGTTCACGCGGCCCTTCTGTGGATTCAAATAACAACTTCAACAACAACAAATCATTGGTGGGTGGTGGTGTTGGTGATGGTTCTAAAGGGAGGAAGTTAAAATGGGCTCAGAGGGATGATGCTTGTGTTCAGAACAAAAAAGAGTCAAGGGAAAGGGCAAGGGCAAGGGCAAGAGAAAGGACTTGTTACAAGATGTGTAGCAGTAGAAGGGTGCAGCAGCAGAAGGACTTTGATGAAAGGTGCCCTGCAACAACAAACACTACTCAAATGCTGCAACAATTGAGGTCTTCCGTTCAGCCTGAACCTGAACATGAAGAACCTCGTGCAAGATGGGTTCAGCCTTATTATAACCCTTATTTCATTGATGATAATGAAGCACCGAGAGATCTTGGCTTTAACGTCATTGAAGAATCTATTATGATAAAAAGGAACATGAAGCCGTTATCTCAACAAAACCTTGTGATCCCTAGGGAAGCAAGTTTCAACAACAATGAGTTCCCCCTATTACCCTATTCCACTACTCCCAACTGGGATAGTACTAATGGGGCCGTTAACTTTTGTGGAATAAGCACCATGAATCTATCTACGTGTTTCATGAACCCGTGGTAAGTTTTAATTTTGTTTTTAATTTCTTCTTCTTTAATTAAATCACTGCTTCTCAGGTTTTCAACTTGTATTAATGTTTTAGTGATTTTCTCTGCGTCCAGATTTGTAGAGCTACATTCAAAATCTTTGGAAAATTCTTGGGACGAGTGCATCAATCAGAGTCGACACTAAAATGTGCTAGTTTTCGGTAAAATCTGATCAGAATGAAATTCTCGAGTGTGCTTTGCGTTGTAATCATCATCTCTCATATTTCTGTGTTTCTTCTCTCTATCAGCAACTTTTTCTGCCCTATATTCCCATTTTACAATGTTTGTACTGATTCTTGCTGATAATCAGCCAATGGCATGTGAAAGTTCTCATAAAGGTTTGCTGCGTCCTGCGTGTATTATATCTGTCCAATATTTAAAGTTTGATTTAACAAGTATTATCAAAGTCATGAAGTCACTCGCTAGCAGCTTTATTCATGCTTTTAGTTTTTTATTTATGTAATTGGTTAGTCTTCAAAGGTGAAAAGCACTGATGTACTTTTGGTGCAAGGGCTTACAAGGATCAGGATAAAAAATTCAGCTTTTGTCTGCAGTTAACCTTGTTTTTTTTTGTTTTTGTTTTGTTTTTGTGCTAAAACTGCAGTTATCCTTGTAGATGTTGGGGATTTTGCTAATTTACATTCTCTGCGAATTCAAGCACCGATCAATAGAAGTCAACAACGTATTTCACACAAGCTCTGTGATCTATCCGAAAATAGTTTCTCGGTAGCAATTTCAAGTTAAAACCTTACTTTCGCAGTTTCTCTAAAGCCATTAACTCAATAATCATAAATATTGGTATGAATTATAACCGAGGGTGTGAAGAATAATCATACATATGGTAATTTTATAACCACAGAACATATAATGAAGAATATTTATTGATTTTGTTTTTTGGCATTTATATAGCTATTGAAAATTTTAACCCTTACATCTTAAGGCAAAATTATGGGCATCAAACACTGGGATAACTGTTACTTATGTTCCGATGTTAGCATGCCAAGCATTGATTCCTTTTAGCCTGTTAAAAATTCATGCATGCTTGAAATTTTAGCTTTCTGATGATTATGTATAACTGTATCCATACTATTTCCTTGCCAAGTTTCTTCAATTCAAAGGGATGGATCTTTTGATCTCTTTTCAGAGGTCATAGATATGGCTGCAATCCATTGGACCAGCAAGATGTTTTGATAAGGCATTCCAGATTTTGATAACTATATTTGCAAGTTTCTGAGCAAGAACAAAATGGATGATGCTTAGGGCTTAGGAATTCATGCACCCAAATTGTTATTGCTATGTATACAATCTATATTACAACAGAAGTTGACCTTCTACTCTATAGAGTTTCTGTTTTCCTTTCCATTTTTATGCCTCCTCTTTATATTAGGTTTATTGTACAAGACATGGAAACATGCATGGATCAGCAGGTAACTGATGTTCGGACTAGAGCATTACTGTTTAATATATTTGCCAACATAATTTCTGAGAAATCTGATGGTGTAAAAATTGATGACCTGATGATCTTTACAGTTTTTTTTATCTTTTGATAACCCTGTGCAATTAATATTTTTATGCATCAAAGAGTTGTTGCCACAACTTGAACTTATGACATCTATCAAAATTCCATACCCATCACAATTACTTGAACTATGCGCCCAGGAGGGTGGAAATCCAGTGCAATTTTAATTCTCTGTCTTCCTACAAACTGGTATTGTATGTATACACGCTCAATATTGTCAGAAGAGACATAGATATCTTTCCTTATTGTGTTTTGAACCTTGTCACTATCTACATCTTTAATTGTGGCAGCTTACAGGGTTAACAAACCAAGCTTTCCAGTGGTTGAGTTAACGGGTCACTTAAATTGATTCTATAATGTGTTTTTTAACCTAAAGCTATATGAGCTGGATTTAGGGAAAAAGAAACAGATTTGATGATGTTCATGATCATAAGCAAGCGTATAGAATGCTCATGATCATCATTTTGACCATTTGGAATTTTCCATATTCTGATGTCATCTCCAATGTAGGGCACGACAATTTCACAGGCCCTAATTATGAAAATGAAAGTAATTAAAGGGTTACACCAATATATAAATTACAACTGACCCATTAATTTTTCTTAGATTCGATGCTTTCATACAGTCTTGTTTTGTTAGGTGCATGTTTTCTCTTGTTCTGCTAATGTAAGGTTCCTTGCTGTCTTGGTCATCCTGCACGCGATAGCGCCACAGTTTTCACTTTTCACATCCCATCTTTTTTCTGTGCATTTCCTATATGAAATTAATTTAACTCCTTTAAATAAGAAGTGATATAACAAATAACAATATATTTAATCTTGATTTGAATTAAATTAATGACTAATATATCCATACTTCTCACTATATATTTCATTGGTTTAAGGGAATTAAATCTTGGTCTATATATACATGCTTCTAAATTCTAAACCCTTATAAATTAACGGTCAAAACCACTAACGAATCAGGTTGGTTTGACTGGCAAAGAAAAAAAAATAAAAGTGTTTGTTTTGATTCCGATAAATACAATTATTTAGTACTATACATATATTACGTACTGCATACACTCTGAATCGTGGCAAGTTGTCTTATGACTTATGTCTTGAACTGACTTTTCTCTCTTAAACTTTATATACCAAAACTAAAATATAAAATTCTTTAAAACTCTTGTTATCGCTTCAAAGATTAAAATCACATCTAAGATCAGGGGTTTTAAGTCCCAACATTAATAGGGATGCAACGGTTCTGATTTCTTAATACCGACTCTAATTTGTGTACGTTATCTTAGCGTTGACGGAGGGCTACAAGCATTTCTCAATACCAATCCTTCGTTTCGACATTTATAACAAGACATTCATTGGTTGAATTTAAGATAGTGTGATATGTTTGGGAGTATAATTTAGAGGGAATGTAGAATAAAAAACAAATTGTTCTATTTTTATAATGTCTTAAATATTTATTTATTTATAAATAAAAATTGGGATATTAAATTTATTCTAGTTTCTTATGTTATTTCTTTTATTTAATAAATTATTAAAATAAATTATTAAGTGGAGAATATTTATTAAAAATAAAAATGTCTTTTTACTTCCAAAATCCAACTCCGAGACATTCTCTACGGTCTGATCTTTCTTGTTTAATGGGTTTTGTTTTCCTTAGGATGAAAATGTTAAGTGGAATTTATCATAGTTTGAAAATAAATACATATTTATTAAAAAAAACGAGGTTGTAACGATTGAATTCCACATTATTTTATAATGAAAAAAATAAAATAATGGAATGACATTCAAAAGCCAGAACTTACACAAAGTATCAACAAAGGTTTATTGTGATATCAGTCGTCATTGAATTGACGTTTAACTACAAAGGCCCCACGTGTTATATTGATAATATTAATTATGAACTATTTCATAGCTTATGCATTTAGTTCTATAATATTTTATTTTAAAGTTCTGTATTAATTAAATCTTACTAAAATATCATGTGTTTAGGACTATAATAATAATAAAAATAAAATAAAAAGACAATGCAGAAACACAACAATAGTGAACTATTACATTCTTTCAATCTTACCTACATGTGTAACTCCCCCACTCTCTCATGACTCTCATATATTTAGTCTCGACATTTTAAAAACTATTTCACCTTTTAACTTTTATTGCAAAATATCTCCCTATCTTATTTCAATTCTCAACCTCTCTCATTAGTTACATTGATAAAAACAAATCATATTAAATGCATATGCAATAAATTTAATTTCAAAAAATAGAAAATGAGGATAGATGAGTATAGAGTGTTTGTCTCTCACGTGCGTGTCTCTCTCTCTATATATATTATTTTAAAAATAAAACAACGAAACAGAATGATTAAAAAATTATACAATTTTCTTATGGAAAAAATAAGTTTATTTGCACAAGCTGAATGGAATCACGATAAAATAAAAGTATAAAAACATTCTATTCTATTTAAACCGTATGCCAAACACTACAGAACAAATTTAACCAAACAATTAAGATTGTAATTATAATACACCCCCCCAAAAAAAGAGCTAAACTTGTCAAGATTTTTAACATCATGTATCATGCTTATAGCTAGGTTTAAAAACTTATGACCTTGTACAAAGAGAAGTGCAATAGAATAGAAGACTTTGGAGAAAAAAACATGTGCACATGACTTATGTTATACAAGACTTGTATGAATGAGTAATTATTAGTTTGAGAACTTTAAGAGGTGAAACTAAGATTTTTTTTATATTTGGGATGAGATTATATTAACGTTGACTGAACACAAGTGATTAATATGTTGAAATTAAGATTAAATTATTTGGACATGATCTCTTTCCCTTAATAAACTGAAGGATTAAGACAAAAAAAATATTACATTAAGACTTAACTACAAGTCCTTAAGTGTTTAATCTAATCTTGGATGCTTAACAAGGACCTACAGAAGATTATCCCTAATAGCATGCTTTTTGCTGATGATGTAGTCTTGATTGAGGAATCAAAGGAAGCAATTAACAATAAACTTGAACTCTAGAGATAGACCTTGGAAACAAAGGATTTTTGCTTAAGTAGAAGCAATACAAAATATATGCATTGCAATTTTACTAAAAGACAAGATGATTTGAGGTTGGAGGTAAAAAAATGAGAGAATATGTCATACCACAACTTTATATATAAGTTTTTAAACATTTGAGATCAATCATACAAAATAATGGAGAAATTAATAATAATATCACACATAAAATACTTACAGGTAGGATGACTTAAATGGAAAAAGAAAGTGGGAATATTATTTGTGATCATAAAGTATTTACAAAACTCAAATATAAGTTTTATCATGTAACTATATATCCAATTATATTATATAGCAGTGGATGATGGGATTTAAAGAGATATCATGAGAGAAAAGTGTTGGTACTTAACATAATAAGAATGTTAAGATGGAAGAAAAGATAGAATATAGAAAAATTATATAAAAAAAGATTAATGTGATACTGAAAAAAGATGTCAGAAAATCTATTAATTAAGATGATTTTGACATGTAAAAAAAGACCACAAGAAATGTTAGTTAGAAGACTATATTGCATTAATTTCAGTCATGTGAAAATGAGAAGAAAGAGACAAAAAGGAAGTTGAAGGAAATCTAAAGCTTATTAATATTCCTGAAACTTTGATTCTTAATCGTTTAAATGATGTTTTGTGATTCATGTAATCGAACTTATCTAATGAATTAAAACTTTGTTGTTGTATCATGTTAAATTAAGAAGATATTGCTTGATTTGATGCTCGGTACTGGCATGACTTTACCCTTAAACATTATTTTGGTGGATTACGGGAAAATAATGTTTATAAATTATCCATAACCTTAATTTTTAAGCAATGTGAAATTATATATTAATATACCAAAACAAGTCTCACAATCAAGATTAAGGATAAGAGTGGTCTAAGTTTTTATTATAATATCATTGTGATCTTAAATCCACTAATAGTGATAGAATCATTACATCCAGATAAACAATATCTCAAATATGATAACTTAACAATGTCAACCAGCATAAGATCAAAACAACATCAAATTAGCAATATTTTAGTTTGCATTAACAGTTTATCAATGAAAACATTTTAAGAATATTTTGTTAAAAAAAAAATCTAATTTTAAATGTCTATTTCATTATAAAAATTGAAAATTTACAAGTCTTTATTTTGAAGAAAGAATGTACGAATATTTTACACTATTCATAATTTATAATTTAATTATGTTACTCTTATAATGTTATTATTATTTTGCTCATGAGATGCATGGATATCAAACTAACTAAATAAAATTTTCAGTACAAGAATTGTGTCTAATCATGATGATCGAGCTGTACTAAATAATTCAAGTGTTTTTAATTTGTTGATTTTTTCGCACGTAGAGTTACATAACAAGTGGCAGTGGTTGAATTCTATTTCTAGTGCACACCTATTTGTATATTCCCCTTACTTTTGGAACTTAGTTGTGTCTTAAGGTTACTTAGAAGTCAGTTTTCATACTTTATATTTTTGCGATCCTTCGTATGTATAACGGATGAATTGCAATTAATGACAGGAATCAGACAAGAGAAACAACCCAAAGAGTATGTTTTATAAAACAATTCGTTTCATCGTTAAAGCCTTCGGATATTTCAATTACTTGTATACTAATACAAGCATATTGTTTTGGTTCAAACAAAAAATATACTAGTTTGCTCTATAAAAAAACTAATAAATAAAGATATAATAAGGAAAAAAAAAAAAACAAAGAACCACTCATGAAAGGGAGCCGAAAATAATATAAAATAAAATTATAAATATAGCTAATTTGAATATAAACGTTTAATTTTGAAGGATAAGAAAATATTACATTTATTCTTTCATAATAACGAGGAACTTGATATCATCTCGACATGTATGGTATTGGTACCCCAGTGACCTTTAATTCTAGAGTTCCTAAGGATCTGTCATGTTCAACACTGCAAGGTTTTGACAGGAAGAAGAAATGAGATATAAATGCTCTAACAGTAGATTGAGTACCATAGTACGACAGTAGTGAACTCGTGCTATACGCAAATATTGACCGAGTGTTCTCTAATCCCCAAAGTGGCTTCTTTCCTAAAATATGTATATATCATACCTCTCTAATGCACCTTCTATGTCTGATCATGGTTCCTAATCCAGGCCCCTCCAAGTTGGGGCACCCACTGCTACAACCAAGTGCCTATTGTTTGATATAATGATTCTGTATGCTAAATATCAATGGTATAATTATTCTTCCTATGAATATGATAGGGTTTTTTTTTATATATAAGGTGAGTTAGATAATCAAGAAAGAAAAGATGATGAATAAAGGTTTGATTTTTTTACTAAGAAAAAATTAATGTTTTAAGAATTCCGAAACATGTATATTAAATACCACTCAAATCTCTAAGATTTCTAATGTATCTGAATATACGTGTAAGCTAGCTAAGCCTCAAACCTCTAAAATTTAACATTAAAGTACTATATACGAAGCTCTTAAGTGAAAACTAGAGGAAGGAATTGAAAAACACTGGAAAATAATGTTAAGAAGAAATTGGAAACCTAACCCGGCCAAAAAAGTATATACCAATGCCTTTTAAACTTCGATCTTATGCACACTCAGAACAACTTTGCTTCCAATTCTTCTTGCTCCATAACTGGAAGTGGAAATCCAAGCTTAATTTTTTCCCCATTCATGCCTCATTTCCAAAAGGAAATTTCTTTAGTTACCTTATCTCCAACCCCAGAGATTCAATTGGTTCGTCCAGTCCTCATAGATGTTGTACTGACAAACACGTACTGGTGATCTAGTTAAAGCAATCATATCAATATTTTTAAAAACGTTTTATTTTTTTACAGGATAAGTAGTTATTTTCGTTTTTAAAGGTGTATAAGGCTGATAAATTTATTCTTAAAATATGAAAAAACAAAATTTAGTCTCTGAAAATGTAAAAAGTGAGACAGATCAGTCTCATCGTTAACTTTCATCCGTTAATGTTACAAAACTTGCTTATGTGAGACACAGAAAGGAAAATATAAAATTAATGCTCATGTGAATATATAACTAAAGTTACTGATATATACGTTCCTAAATTTAATAATTTATTAACATTTTCGTCCTTCAAATATATAGTTTACTGAAAAATATATCTATGAAATATATAAACGTTGACATTAATAACAAGATAAATGCATCAACAACACATTAGACTTAGAAGTTTCTGATTTTATTATAATATAATATAATTATAATTATAGTTATAATGTCAATTTTAATCAAATGAATCAAAACTCAAGAGGAGATAAGACAGGAGTAGGTTCTCAAACAAAAAATCAAGTTTTAAATGGATCATCTACAAGTAAAATAAAACAAACATGAGAGATCTAACAATGAGAAATACGATGTTTTATAATTTCTCTGCCCATTTAATGATCACCTATATAATTATAATCGACGTCAAAGAATAAAGAGGCAAATTATACTTTTCAAGACAAATTAGTCTCACTTTCTTTTTTGACATTTATTATAAATATATAGGTGATGATCGACTAACAAAGAGAGAAAGCTATAAAAGCAAAAAATCATTATTTATCTTTTTTATAATATTATTTTCAAACACCAACAAGTTAATGTGTGTTTACGTGGGTGTGACTTGTGAGTGTGAAACGAGCGGCTTCAATGCAGGCACTGATGATTGTGAAACTCAACTCCTGAATTGAAAAATGATATTATTGCCTATGTATCTTTTTAAGTGCTGAACTTTTAGAGAGAGAAAATTATTTAATTATTATTTTCAAAGTTCAAGATATATATCATTAATTATTGTCTTTCAAATATAATATTATTTGCTAATTAGTAGTAGTAATTTACACATTTATAGTGGAAATGAAAAAAAAAAAAAAAACTAATCTATACATGTATTGTAGAGTAAAACTAAAAAGGATAAAATAGAAAATTATGTAACTGTTTTAATAGACCAAGAAAATTTATTACATTTATTACTTGATTTCTATATAACCTTAAAACATAATTAAAAAGGAACGAGAATAGTAAGTTTTATATGAGTAATATTTTTTAAAAAAATAAGAGTAATATTTTTTTAACATTTTAATAGGAGAAACTCTGTATTGGTATCCATCTATTTTATTTTCTCTCTTTTTATTATAGTAAATACTTACTAATATAGAAGAAAGAAAAATGTTGTATAGAAAAATCAGCCAAAATTTTCTGCTGTCTCTCTAGCACCATTTTCTCTGCATCCATAATTTGAACGATGCATTACATACATTCTCTCTCTCCCTTAAATTAATGTATAACGACTAATCAATATAAATGAGATTTGACTGCATATTGGCTATAGAAACTTGTTGTAAAGAATTTGATTTTGTCTAAAAATGCATCATCTACTTTGTTTTTTTAGTTCATTTTCATTTTATTTCTCTCGTTATTCACCATCATATAGTTGTTAGTATATCTATAAAAAAAATCAGATTTTTGTTTAATTAATTCCAACTAAAAATAAGATTAAACAATATCATTCTATTTATCCAATAAAATATGTTTATATTTTTTATACACAAAATTTTATATATTTTATTAAACTATTTAGGAAAAAATTATTTAACTTCATTTTTATTTAAGAGCAGTTAAATTACCTCTTTTTATCTCTTCTTTAATTTTTTTTTTATCTCTCTTACCACCATACAGAGTACGTGTTTATCATCATTATCTTTTCTTATTTCATGTCATCTATCACATCTACATTTTTTCTTCTACTTTTTTTCCCTCTTTAAATGCATACTAATATGACATATTCATGCATCATTTTCCATTCTATAAATTCGTCCCACAGTTGGTCCCCAAAACACAGTCCAAGCATTAACTAACCCACTCCTCATAGGACAGATGCCGGGTGGATTGGTTCAATTTTACCTACCCTATCCATTGCTTTGAAAAGCCCAAGCAACTATACGTACTACCATGGTCTAAATGTTTCATATATAACCAAAAGATCCAACCAAAGTAAAATCACCTGCACTTAACTAGCTACACCTCGTGTGAGATTTTCTTTTCTTTTCATGGCAAACAAAATTTATATTTTGTAAATGATCAATGGGCCAAAATTAACAAATTCTAGAAACTCATTTTGAAGAGCCAAACTAGCGGCCAGCAATTAATAACCTAGTTCAATTACTTAGCCGGGATAAGCATCTAGCCACCCAAACAAAAGGGGAAACCTTGAAAGGGAATAATGAAGTACAACAATCAATATGTTCTAAAGTTGAGGTAGATAAAAATAAAATTCATATTAAACAGCATTTTAGCTAGCGTTAAACGTGTAAAATAGCTTATAACTCATTAAGTTTGTAAAAAAAAAAAATGAGTGCGTTATATATATATATATATATATATATATATATATATATATATATATATATATATATATAATTTTGACATGCAATTCTTTGTGATAGGACCTCCAGGTGCAGGTATTTGTAATCGGCTAGTCAAAACTAGCAGTCTTTCGCAGATATCCTGGGAAGTTGTTTTATTGGAATATAAAAATATTGAATAAATAATGTGTTTTGTATTAGAAGGTTGGAAGTCAGTCAAGTCATCCAAATGTTCCTCAACTTAATTCATTAGTAGCTCGATAAGCTAAATTTATCGAACATACAGTAGCTTGATAAGCTAAGCTTATGAGTTAATTATAAGGTGAGTTAATTATTGACAAAAATTTAACTCATCCATAAGTTAGAAATAATGACAAAATAAAATATATAAATAGGAGAGAACTCTTATCTTATAAAAATGGTTTTGTCTTACAAAATGATTTTGTAGAATCAATTTAGCCTGAAATTTATTCTAAAATATTATCAGATTTATCTTAAATTCATTAAAAATTATATATAGTTAGATCCAAATCTATATTTCAAGAGCTCTCACTCACTCCCTCTTTTGTGAATATACTACTTTAATTAAAATATATAAAAATAAAAAAAAAACTGTTTTATCTAGTGATTTAAAAGTGAAGCAAGTTAAACTTATTAAGAAAACAAAAACAGGCTCACATTTTTAACGAGTGGAAACTACAAAAGAATTACTAAGTTATACCTAAGTCAGGCTCAAGGCAACTCACTTACACACCCTTACTTAAAACAAGAGAATATCAGAATTGTTTATCAAACCCCTCCTAGGATTTCCTCATACACATTGGCTCATGTTAGCTGAGCGTCTTTATCTAACAGATTACAAATTTCACTATCACAAGTAAATATGGTTTAATTAAGTTTGAATTCTTATTCATATCTTTCAAGCTCTCACTAAACAACTTAAGTGTGTTAGATTTGTTAGATTTATTGCATTATTTCAGATAATACTTCTTGACAAGTGTGGGTAAGATTACAAGTCTGCTGGGCTCTTTTCCCTAAGTTTCATTTTCAATAAATAGCATGCATATAACATTGACGATCATCTCTAATTAACCATGCAGAAGGAAGTCGAAGAAAATCTATAGCATTTTTAATAAGGCTCCTATTCCACGTCAAGGAACCAATAAACCAAAAAAGATATATAATGGAGATAAAATCAAAATGTTAAGATGCCGAGAAACTACTGGCCTCTTACTAGAACTATTAGGCAACATGGAAAGAACAAACTTCATCTATCCTTTTTCAGTTACTAGAAAAATATCATGCCGACAATATATTTGGAAGATATTTACGCAATATTTTGCTCATCTCTCACTGTCTCACATGATAGAGTTAGCCCTTTCAGCCAAAATGACATGTCTTAATAGCACGTTGCAACTGCCACCAAGAAAGAGACTAGAGCTAGCACTTGCCTAGCTTTTAATACCTAGAACAAATTAAATAAGGCAAAAGGAGAATTGCCGCCAACTTAATTGGCATGCCCTAGTTCACCTTGCAATCTTTATAACCCTGCTCCCCATGCAACGTCCAATAATAGAGCTATTACTAACTCTTAGTATTAATTACATGTAATCGGACTGCAATAACCATAGTGAAGATTATATAGAATTAATGACAATGGAATTAAATTTTGTAAAGTTGGAAATAAGTCATTGGTTCTAAATGGTGATATCAAGATAAAGTAGGATGAGGGGCCTACTTTTAAGAGTGAAAAAATATAATTACCAGTAATAAGTTGATATTCTTATTAATATAGCTACTTGTAATAAGTTGATATTATTTATTAAGTAATTGTTAATTTTTATCAAGTATTTATTAAGAAAAAATATTATTAATAAATAAAAATATTTTTCGGACGCCCTAAAACAAAGATTAGGCTATCCTGCTTGCATTTATTTCCATTATATATAGAATATTCGGTTCATTATCTTGGGTTGGGTAAGAAAAACATTTTTTGTCAAATTGTGATGTTAACTGAACCGGGCGTTGCTAAAATATTGCTATCTGAAAACAAGATTCTTGTCGTTAAATCTAGGGTCATATATATTATTTGAACAGTAAACATTATGAATCTTAGCTTAAGTAGAGTCCGCACAAGGTTGGCTTGGGACTAGCCACAGTAAGCTCTTAAATAGGAGTACTTGATGTTGCGGACAAATAAGATCAGCTTCGATTTTGGAGGAGTAAAAAGCAAGCTAAATTGAAGCAATTTAATGATTTTATAGAGTAGAATGACTGAATGATCTGTGGTGTTATCTAATCTTGTCTTTGTACAAACTTTTAAGTTTAGAATATTAAGGTTAGGAGAAATTTGATATAAGGAAAATTAGTGGAGAGGAGTATTTTCCGGAAAATTTGTTGATAAATTCTTAGAACAGTAATTATGAATAAAATTTATTTAATTGATCATATATATATATATATTAAGAAATAAAAAATAATATATTTATCTGTTATTTGTGACATTCAATATCACATCAATTACTCTTTTATTAATTATAACTTTTATTTTTTATTTAATCTTTAATTATTCTACACATATATATTTATTGTGGAATAAAAATGGAATAGTAGAATAAGATACTAGGATTGTATTGAATTCTAAGTAAAAACCTTAAAAAACAATAAAAGAAGAATGGAGAATAATTTAATTTTGTACCACATTAAATTATCTAATAAAGATTTGTATGATATTCTTACTACAATA
>PYAF01005867.1:1044230-1090852 GCA_007407185.1 Glycine tomentella
TTTTGTACCACATTAAATTATCTAATAAAGATTTGTATGATATTCTTACTACAATAAAAAAAATTAACCTAAAAAATTTAGATACTCACCTTTATGTGGAAACAATTTTATAAGAAAAGCTGCTAAAAAGAATTCTCAAAAATTATTTTTCTGGAAAATTATTTTTTTAAATAACTTCAAATATGAAAAATTAATTTTTTTCAATTTAAAATCCTCACTTCAGGATTCTTAAGAAACTATTTTTTTTTTCTCTTTCAACTTCACCTTAAAGTCATGCTACTGGTTGAGTACATATAGTAATTAACACCTTTTTTTTTCTTTTTTTACGATAAAATCATTTGTCTGCCTATAAAAAAGAATAATGGTTAAAGTCATTATAAAGCGTCGAAAATTTTAT
This sequence comes from Glycine tomentella, assembly GCA_007407185.1. Classification (NCBI taxonomy): domain Eukaryota; kingdom Viridiplantae; phylum Streptophyta; class Magnoliopsida; order Fabales; family Fabaceae; genus Glycine; species Glycine tomentella. The sequence goes on from PYAF01005867.1 coordinate 1,044,628, forward strand.
TTAGGTGAACAGAAGATTGTTAATAACACATTAATTCTAACTTACATGTTATCATTGATTGAATTTGATTAAAATTATAAAATAAAAAAGAAACTCATTAAATATACTAAAATTATAACTTAAAAAATTTCAATAAAAAAAATGTATTGTTACATTCTCTATTAACCTCAAATCCATGTACATTGAGACTGAGTCATGGTCATGGAGACATCGAGTAGGAATGATCTTGCCAGAATGGACAGGTACGCAATTACCTATTGCCCAAGTAATCATCACCAGCTACTTGGATCTCAGCCTAAAGTCATACCTTCTCCGGGTCTTATCTTTTCAGTTTTTCAGAATCAATAAAATCTTATCAATTATTTGTTTGATTTATCAGCTCAGTGTCGCTTTTTTAAGCTTTATGAGCTTCGATGATTTGACTCACGACACTTGTAATAAATCTTATCAAAAATATTGTAATGATAAATAAATACGCAAATAGGTAAATTTATTATTTATTAATTATTAGAATTAGAATTTAATTAATACAAACTTATGTTATTTAGATTTTAGAGTAAAAAAAATAGGCCCATATATTTTAAATAGGTATAAACTTAAGGAGGTATCTCTATGTTGGACTCATTTTTGTCCTCTCCTAATTTCCTCGTTCATTTATACTTTTCTTAAGTCAAACAGATTGATACCGTATTCTAAAATTAGTCCTTATCTTTTTTTATAGGCCTTATCTTTTATTCTTGTTACATTAAAAGTCATACATGTAAGATTTTTTTAAAAAAAATGTTCATACATGCATGCATGTAAGAAAAATAATATTAGACAAATCAATAATTTTCTAATAATTTTTAACAATAGGAATTGATTTGTTGATATTTATTTTAAGGGCTAAAATATAATATTTTATGCAGGAAACGAATGAAAGAGTTATTAAAAACTTGTGCAAGTTATTTTTATTTTATACGGGAATTTTTTTCTACTTTTTTATTTTATTATGAGTAGTGGTTAAGTAATTTGTAGTAGTAGTTCATTTTGCTAAGTGACGTCCTGCCAAGAAAACAGAAAATGAAAACTAATATATGTCACTCTGTGCTGTGAGACCAATAGTTTGATAAAGAAATGGAGGCACTGAGTAAGTTTCTTGTTGTCTTGATATAAACATGAAATTTTTTGCCATTGGGCATGGGCCATGCAATCTGTGTTTTCGATTTGAAATCGGTTTGATTAGTATTTTCTATTCATGCTTCTACTTTTATTCTTGCTGCATGCTCGTTACATTTATGATTTGGAAATTCTAATTTAAAAGAACTACTCAAGCAAAATCAAAATATAAATAGAGGTTTACCCAACTAAAAAATAAAGAGAGGGTGAGACTAATTAAGATTCTAGAAAAAGTTTTTGGTTTTTAATATTAATTAAAACAAAGAAAATAGGAGATATTAACTCAAGTATAGAGAGAAATTGAAAGGGTGAGACTAATTAAGTCAACAGTCTCCTAATTTCAAATGAATCACAGAGATATATAGTACTATATAGGCATTATTCTTTATGAATATAGAACAAATTAAAGAATGTATAGACATCACAGTGAAACGAAGAAGGATTTCAGATGGGACTTACATGAAGATGCATGCGATTCCAATTCATTTGGAGCAGTAAAGTTGCCAGCACCGGAGGCCACGGTTACAGCATTCAGGATAAGTGACTAAATTTCAGAAAGAATAAATAAATTATATAATGTTACAATCAGGATATACGATTTTCCATCAGAAATTCTAGAAAACCCAGAAAAATAGATCAAGACACGCATTTTGCTATGGTGGATATTGATTATACAAAGTGACAAAATCCAAGAGAGAATTGCTTCTACTGAATATCAGAAAATCTTTTTCTAACAATATAATTGCTTAGTGGCAAAAGGGATTCACAGAGGGGTTTTTTCTTTTCTTTATGGTTGTTTCCTCTTTAATCACCCAATATAGAATGAAGATAGTGACTTGAACAGAAAGAGAACCATGCACCTTATAACAGGAGGAAAAAAATGCTATTACAGAAATGCCATAGAAAGGTATATATCATGCATGCAAAAAAACATGGAATAGTGCAAGTCTTTTGCAGTGACTAACTATGAAACAAAAAGAAAGAAGCTCGTGTTGACAAATGGCGAAGGACACAAATAACATACCGGCCAGGAGGGAAACATGATGATCAGAGCAAATGATTAGGAAATGTGTGTCATGCACAAAACAGTGAAACACTGTAGTGTGTGTACTAGCTCCTCCGGTTACAACTTGAATAGAGAAGAAGCTAAACTTGACCAATTTGCCCACATAAAATTATAATTATAGCACACGATCATAAGTCATAACCATTGAGAACTGAGAAGAGTTATATTATCATTTTAATATTTTTAATTATCTTTTTTCCTTTTATCTTTTTAATGACATAATTAATCTTGCTACATATTTTTCTTTTTCTATCCGGCTGTTTTCTTATTACACAAAATTTCATAATTATATAAATACAGTTATCCCAATGAGAAAGCATGTATACGTATGATGTATTCATTAAAATTTCTGAAGACACTGATTTTTCATTAAAGAACAATGCAGACGCACACGGTTATAATATAACCTTGAGAGAGTAGGGAAGGGATATAGATTAGAGAGAATGATTGCTTTGAAAAAGCAAAGTCATGATTATAAAAACCTCGAGAGAGTGAGAATCTGAGATCTAGGGCCAGGGGGAGGAGAAGAGGAGAGAGAGTTTCTACAAAGATGACACAACATGAGGTGGTAGTAGTTGTACGATTTCTGCATGTTTGGTTATCAACAGAAAAGTGCGCAAGCTATGGTTTAATTTCTTTAGGTTCTCTCAGGAAAACATAAAGTGATTGCGTCATATTTGGATGTAAATTTTGTACCTTAATTATATTTTTAATCATAATTTTTATATTTTTAATCATAATTATCTTTCATATGATGTGAGACAATTTTATGTAAAATTCTTTATTTAAATATTTAATAATTATATATTTAGTACCATAAATCACATATCACATTCAGCCAAGCAAATTCCTCTAATTTGATTAACACTCTGTAAAGAAAATTTTGATATTATTTCAAGGCAAAATCCATCTCCTTCTTTACAAACTACCTTTTGCTGCATTGCATCTATGCTAACTGCCCACGTTATTTTTGTTTTTTCTCAGTATTCTTCTATACTACTTCAATAAATCTTGTTTATCTTATCTTAATTACCCACGTAGCCAAAAGTGATGTAATCATACAGAAATATTTAAAACTACTATTACAAACAAAAATGATTTTCAAATATAATTAGCTTAATTACTTAAACCTTTAGAACCTTTAGATATGACCAATTACTATTACAAAACAGCTTTGTCAATTAATTCAATTTATAAAAGAATATAAACTAAACAAGCTACATATTAAAATCATTGAAAATGGTCTAAACATCAGTAATTTGTCTACATATATAGTAATTAATTTAGAGTGGAACATTAATGTTGTTTTATGATGCAAGTGACTCTTTTTAATGAAAAAAAAAATAGTTGTTGTTATTGTTATAATGCTGTTACTAATAAGTATATAGAATTTATATAAACAAACAGAGCAATTCAAAGAGTGGGTTCCCCTAAAAAATATTTTAAAATTGCATAATTTATCAATTTAATATGTATCACTAAAAACAATATGTACTAACAATTAGGTATTACTTATTTTTATCAGTATACTCTTTGTCTGTTAAAAAATCAGCATATATACTCTTTATTTAACATAGGTTAAATTATTACTACTATAAATATTACAATTTTATTCTAATGTACTAGTATTATACAATTACCATAAACACATAATTGATAGTTGAAATTATTAAACTAATACTAGTTACTTACACTGACAAACAGAAGTAATAAGTCTAATTAATATTTTAACCTTTTTCTGTTAATATCGCAATTTTATAATATAATTACTAGTAGAATTTAATTATTTTCCACCGTTTCCTCGTTTATTTTTTATCCGCCCCTGTATTAGAAAAAACAAGAATTACACGTTTTTCAAAAACTATTTCTAGCTCGCAAGAGATTAATATACAGGCATAATAATTATTTTATGAATTTCGTAGCAGGGGTTAGGTAACATAGGTTGTATTTGGCTCAGTTGCATGCAAATGATCTCGTCTATGGTATAGCCTGATTTTCACTTCGCATCCAACTTTACTATCTCGACCAACTGCTCAAGCTTCAAATCTATAAACCGGTGTTCCTCCATATTTTAATGACATTCCGATTACAATTGTGTACTATTAAATGAATAATATAATGAACCCCAGCTAGGTATATATGGGACACCATGAATCCTTTAACACTAGCAAAGCCCAAGTTTTACTCGATCTTACGACTTTTTTCATGGGCAGCTAGCTAGCTGGCTCTCCCGGACGGATTTTAATGAACGAAATCTTTTCCGATAACTGCACCATTAACTATTAAAAAAAATATCACAGCAAGGCTCGAATTGTATAAGAAAATGAAACAGTAATATTGTTTCTACAACTAATTTGTACGAAAATTTAGAAAACTTTTTGTGAAAACAAAATTCCATAAATAGTGACCGATATAATTCTTTGAAATCCGAATTAAATTTATTTTAATATACCAAATATACACTATTACATGTGAATTTTTAACAATATTTTATAAAAAAAATTGTATTCGATTATTTTCGTGTATAAAGTTATCTTGAATTAATAATGCATCAAAATAAAATTAGTTTATAATTGAATGAGTTAGATAACATCCATCTTAAACTCATATATATAAGAAAAAAATATGAATATTTAAAGAATAGGGTCAAAGAAGAAAGCATCAGGACTTGACTCTCTACTTATCCAATAGGAATCACAATGCCTAGGATACCACCGGAACCTACCCTTCTTAAGCCTGAGAGAAGCTTAGTCTTATAACTCAGGAAGACCCAGTGATTGCTACTCTATATATGCATATCATATTAATGTATTATGTATGGTTTTATGCTCTTTCAGTTTTCTTAGGATTTTTCTGTGTAATTTCACCCACCAGATGCGGCAAGTGATCAGCGCAAGCTTCAGAGTGACGGTTGCAGGACGATCACAAATTAAGTTCAAGTATCAAATCAATGTTACTGGTTGCATATTTCTTTTCTTATTGATTTGTACCACAACATGTAGGTCATCTTATTCGGGACTTGCATCTGATTACCATGCAGCACTTATATTGGCTATTGGGTTCTTTATATTTGAATTGAAGCATTTACGCCCGTGGCCTTGAATTCTGGTATATATGGCTCTTTTGAATGATGGCTCCAAAATAAAAACAATTGTGTCATCATTATGTCATTTCAGTCATTTGGTAATGTGAACTGTGCATGCTGTTGACCCCGATATCACATGGGAAATGAAAGATTACAAGGTACATTCATGGCAAGCAATGACTGCGGTCTGCGTATACATGAAAATTCGGTTTTGTTAACTACTGTTACATAGAAGTACAGTAAGTTATTAAAGGGTGTGTAGAGAAAATAGAGAATGGAAATAAGTAGGTAAGAAAAGAATAAAATAGAAATAAATGAAAAATATGGTGAAAATGTTGCTTGGTTGATTTAAGAGAAATAAAGAAAATAAGATTATGTGTATATACACATGATCGATTGTGCTAAGCATAATATATTGATTATGTATGCACGAAGTAAAAAAAAATTGATTATATATACATGGCATAATTATTGGTTAATTATGTGTTAAAAAAAAAAAAAGAAAGCGGATTGCTTTGAAAAAGCTTTCCATTTCCACGTCTTTCTTCACTAGTGAGAGTAGAAATTTGTACACATGAAACCAAAAAATCTTTCTTCTCTGTTTTGCTCATATCAAACAATCGAAGTTTACTTATTTTTTTGCGCTTTCGTCCACTTCCTCGCATTTCTTCAATATTTCAGCGATTCCAAATGATGGAAGTTTACTTACTAAATTTTATTTCTTTAAGGGTTTCTTTTCACATAAATTACTTCATGTGTTGTTTTAAAATTAATGTTATTTCTTAATAGAAATAATTATAGATTAAATTACTTCTCATGTGTTGTTTTTTAAATTTTGTATACTATTAAGAAATAGCATCAACGTTTCACTATATAAACTGTGTAACATCATTTAGAGAATCTAACTAATAAACTTACTATGGAATTAGCATGCCCCCGATCACCCTTGTGCCGCAATCTGGATTTTGTGAACTGAAATTAGCATGTCCCACGTTAAAATAAACAAAATTTGAGATTCGGCTTGTTGGTTCTGCCCAAAATTTTGACGTGGGCTTAAATTTTCAAGCCCAACTAGTTCCTTGTTGGTTCTGCCCAAAATATTGAGTCCTGCTTCCAACACCAGTCATTTTTTCAATATATCCAGCATGTATAGTATAATATCGATTTTGTCCTTTTCGTAATTCGTAAGATTCATACGTATTGAATCCATAAGAATCTTACGAATCCGTAAGAACCTTACAGATTCGTAATCCATAAATTTAAAATAAAATTATAGTTTGATTAAAAATTATAAGTTTGAATAAAAGATATTAGGTTCATATATATTAAAAAAAATTAATTTTATAAAATCATAAGTTCATATACTTCATAAATTTATATATGTTAAAAAACATATTATTAGATAAAAATTAATTGTTATAAAAATTATTATGTAAATTTATGTATATTAAATATGCATTAAAATTTGTAATATTATATATAGTAATATTAATTGGCTTTTAACATGAATGTCTAACAACTCAATTGGTTAGAGCACCGTGCTTGTAACGGAAGGTCACAAGTTTGACACCTGCTCTTACGAATTTGTAAGGTTCATACGGATTGTCAATCCGTATAAATCTTATGAATTACGAGAAGGACAAAATCAATATTACAATATACATGCTAGGTGTATTAGAAAAATGACTGATGTAGGAAACAGGACTCAAATATTGACGTGGGTTTATATTACAATTACAAATCTTGTCAAACCAGTGTTTTCTTGTTTATAATTTTACAACAATGCCAGATGGATTTTTATATGGTTGTATTATTACCAGACAAGTCACAAAATAATATTCGGAAGAAACAAGAATGCCCATTAGTCTTTTCAAAGAGAAACTTGCCCACTTTTAAGAAGAATGGTCGTTAGTATCGAAAATAATAATAATATTTCTTGATAAGTAGTATATAAAAATGTTTATGTAATGATTCACGGGGAAATAGACATCATCATGACAGAGTTGGGATTGAGAGATGAAGACGAAGCCCAATGAAACTGAACCCATTGGCCTACAGGCCTATTATTGGGCATTGAGGGACCCAAACTACATTTGTGCGCTTACATTATCTTAAATTAGCCATATAGATGACGTCGACCCAATAAAAAAAAAAAAGAAGCCATATATACATGCTAATTGCCAAGTGCCAGCCGACACACGAGTTTTAATTATGGAACTATCTTGGTGCTGCCGAGAAAATCATAATGAATTTTAGACTGGTATCATGAATATTATCACATGTCAACCTAGGTGGAACCCAGTAAATATGGTTGACTGCAACTTCGTTTGCCAAGTATGAAGCAGTAATCAATGTACATTAGCATTAAAGATCAATAGTTATGACTTATGAGAAGGTGGTAGTATCACTCTTGGAACAGTTTTGATAAGAGATGATATCACTTTTGGGTATACATTTTTTTTTTTTTATTTCTCTAGATGTCAAGTAACATGTGGTGTTCACCCATCATTTTCCTTTCTACTTTGAGTTGGAAAAATATTTAAAACTAGTGTAAAATATAAAATGTGATAGCATCAAACATCAAATCCTTTAAATTTCCAATCAATCAAAATTTGTACTGGAGTGCAGCAGGCCCTCACATGTTCAAATATCTCAAGACTTATTGAATGGCACAGGAAGATACATTTCAGAGACAATACACACACGTGAGCAGAGAGAGAGTAGTTCAAGAAGATGAGACCTTCATTTGGCCTTTTATGGTGATTTTGTACTTCCATATAGCAAAAAACATTTGATCTAGGAGTAACCTGCCGACACCAAAAGATTATTGCGTTTAAATTTGTATATCCCAAAAAGTTATATCATCTCAATTCAAATTTCAAATTAGTTTTTTCTTCTATTTAAAACTTCAATTTAGTCTTGAATCACTCACCCCAGACTAGAAGTGTCAATTTTCATATGCGTGAAATTAACTTTCTGGTTTTTGAGTTATTCAACTAATTCATTCAAAGTAACTAATTTAATCTTTCCGTGACCTCACTAATGGAAAATATAATGGGTTCAATTCCTTTCTCCCTGCCATTAATTTGTCAATAAAGAACATGAATTCAACTTCCAATTTATTTAGATGAAAGTTAACATTATCAACCCACCGATGAGTTCCTATATATGATTGTTAAATAGCACAAAGAAACATTTTACAGATTACCTGTCAACCCTCTCTGCTTACATTGGGATTTTGTGTGGGATAATGCTAACATTCTCTAAGTTGAGTTATAAACAATCATTTCTAGAAATAGTTGGATCAGAATTCACAGAGGAATAATGATTCCCAGCCACTATAATGAACTGCAATTGCTGGTGTCAGCACACCAACTTGGTTAATTATGTCACAAACTGAGGCAAGAGGATGAACTTCAGACCAAAAAAGGTGTGGTCCTAGAGACCTAAACATGTCATAGGGCTCATAAAATTAGATCAAAAGAGAGTAATATAATGCAATAGATAATTGGATGGCAGAAGCAAAAGTCTAACAAAATTTTCATTGGTTGAAGCACTGTTGCAGGAGCATCAAGAAAAGTCAGAGGACACCAATGAGCTTTAACAATTCATATGGCGTGCAAAATATCTATCAGAACTCCAAAGATGAAATCCTTTGAAGTGGTTCCCCACTAGCAAAGCCAAAATCAGGGACCATAGTTGGCATAGAAACAAAACAAGGAACAAGGTAAAACCGTAGTAGAGACAAGCCTCTGTCATTATGCCGTTTTGCTTCTTCATCTACACATTTGATGAGTTGTGAAACTGGAACCATAAAATGAAAATCCCATGAAACTTTTTTTCGACTCACGCATGTGATATTAATAGATAACCATTTCAGCTCTTTTGCTGTAAGGATGCGCTATGGGAACAGGAAATATAAGCTCAAGATTTCACAAACCCATTTTTAAGCTAAACAGACTCAGATATCAGTGTCAATTTGTATGAGTCTCAAAACTACTTCATTGATGATAGATTTTCTTTCTTTTATTTAACGTGTCTTGTCTCCTTGGTTAAACAAATAAACAAACAAAGCCTTACAGTACGTTTAGATTCTCGTTTGAGAGACCTGATCTGTGTCTGCTACCAAGAGTAGCTTACGCGTTTTTCTCTCAAATTGAGGTGGTTTTGCATATATTATATATACTTACGTTGCCAACATGTTTCCAAACACAAGCTTAGTGTGTCTGAATTATGGTTAAAGAAAGTCTCAAATTAAGGTTTGGAGTTTGGACAAAAGCTTGTCCCTTCTATCTAACTTTTTTTTTTTAGATCACAAATATTTTTTATCCCAGACAATGATCTTTTTTCAAGTTAAATAGATAATAAATTTTCTTTCCAAATATTTAACAGTTACATACTTTTAATTAAACTAAAACAATCTCATGTCAATTGATTCATACGTTTAATTGATTGAAAGATTGTCAAGTTGAACTAAGTTTTGTTTTATGGTCATTAGCGTTCAATTGAAATTTGAAAGTAGTAAAAAACAACCTTAGATTATATTAAATGGTAGTTGTGACATGCTGAACATCAATAACATGTGAGAGTGGTATTGGCGTCCAACATGCTTTACAAAGTGAGAAATGCATAAAACAAATACACTATTAGTTGTAGAATATAACTCGATGAGATGAATAGGTTTAGTAACAGCAGACAGTACAGCTGACTTTCTCCACATCCCATGATGTGAAAAGATCATGTCACATTTTTCTATTACTATTACTACTAGTATTATTATTTATTATTCACATACTTGTTTTTCGCTAGGCATTGAGACTAGTACAGTACTAAAATTTCAACCAAGTATATATTTGCATCTGAGTGACACATCTCCATGAAGTGACTCTCCAACAGCCACAGGGACAAAGACGTTCAACCGTTGAGATCTCATGAAGGAATGAGTCAGACCCCAAATTCTTAAATAGTGGATATGTGCAAAGATGAGCCACAAAATTTATATTTCCTTTTAAAACGGCATTATTACACAATTAACGATTTAGCATTAGTCTTTTTCAGCAACACCCTAGTTTCGAAATTTGTTGTTTCAACTTTTCTTATTAGTGATCCTAAATGGATACACATAAATAAAAAAAGGTATAAGGTAAAAAGTGGCTGAAGTCTACCAAGTCAAAAGTAAACAGCAATTGATGGACATGTAAATAGCATCTTGCAAGAGGACCCCGGATTATAACTCCCAATGTTCCAGCCAAACCCCGCAATAACACTTTAGTTTGTACTTAAATACTGTTGTTCATCAGTGAAAAGACGAGCCACAGGAATGAATGGTGTAGAGTAGTACTATTTTAGTTTTGATGTCAAAGCCACCACCTTTTAGCAGTAAAATTTTAATCAAGGACTGAGCAAGAGAGGCTCTGGAATTCTATCATGAACAACAATCTTTTTTTGTTTGTTCCTATTTTTTTTTCTCAATTACTTTGGCAATCACTATACATCAAAACACTCATTTTTTTCGGGATTAAAAAAAAATCATTTTCTTTGCATTAAAAAAATGTTAGTGCCCAAGTGATTATTCTGACAATCTTCCACCTTCGTTCAGTCGTCATAAATATTCTCCAAAAACAATTAAAAAATCTTGAATCAAAAAATCGCCTTCATCAACTTCCTGCACAAGGAAAAAGCATTGATTATTATTAATAATAAGCATGTTTTTATACGAATTAGCAACAATGTACATGCTTGTTAATAAAAAGATTTATTAAAAAGCATGTACATTGGTGTTAATCCGTATAAACACCAAGTAGAATTGATAGCCACATTGTAGTACCTGATGACTGTGAAGAACTGTTAATACTCAAATTGGGCTGAGACAATGGAAGGTTGTGTGTTCGTTAGTTGGCTATCAAACTATATGCACATTACTGAAGCTGGTGTGTGAATAGCTACCAAGATGATGATGATGTACTGTACTGATCATGTGTTAGGCAAAGCATGACTGTAGCCAAAAACTACAGATTATAAACTGACAAAGATAAAGTAAAGGTAAAATTAGACAAAGAAGCAGGCCAAAAGCAGCACAAAGAAAAGCATGAAAGAGAAGAAAAAAAACTAACCTTTTTCGGTATGTGGGAAATGGGTTGTCCCTATCTCCCTCCATGAATGAGTTTTCTTCAAAGTAATTCCAGCTTGGTAATGGGGGACCAATTGCTGAACAGTAATAGGTGAATATAAGATTTCTAATTCAGGGGGAAAGAATAATTGTATTGACAATAAGAAAAGAACAAAAGGACTTCAAAGTTCAAAGCAGAAAAGATTTGAGAGATAGACTTTTCAGACTAGTATTCTGTGAACATATTCTGTTTATATTGGCTTCCGAATTCATGAAATCAATATGCATATCTAGTAAAGCAAGATACACCTAATGCCCCTCAACATCATTTTAGTATATTCTTTTAGACTCTATGTTTTGATTGCACTATCAGGTTCCACTCTATTATGTTCAACCCCATACATATCATTTACAGCTTCGGAATCTAGTACTTTTGGTCTAGCCAACAAGAAAATAAGAAAAAGTTTAGGCCCCCCTTTGGGTCAATGGGGCATGATCAGGTTTGCTAAGAGCCCTGCACGTGTTTTTTAGTTTTATCTATTTGTATGAACTTAAAAATAAAAATAAAAATCACTCAGATACCTAAGTTCCACTATTTCACAACACAAGCGTGATTATGGAAGTGCATAAGGGATTGATAGTGTACCTGAATGTGGATGGACACGTACATCAAACCTTTCTTCCTTCAGAAAAAGCTCAGCTCAGTGTATCCACCAGAATATGGCAGAAGTTCCTCCACCTCAATTCTGGAACGAGAACAACTCATAGTTTTCTTCAATCTGCCATGAGCTGACTCAACCTCAGCCCAAAATATGCCATAAACAGGTCTGTGGTCTGAAAACTTCGATTCTCCGCGGACATATGATAACTGATGGAGACCTTCTCCATACCACAAAATTCGGTCACACCTATAAAAGATAAAAATTCATATCAGCATAAGTAGCACAACTTGACAAAAATAAATCATAAACTATGAATGATACTTTATGCTTCATTTTAGATCATCTAATTTCTCATCTTCATATCAGTTTACTTCCTCTTTTAGCATTTATATTGAGTTTCTTCTAAATTCCTACTAGGTGATGTGATAAATGTGATAATCTTACCAAGCAGGAGTTCTCCTTTTCTCTTTGGGGTGCATATCATCTCCAGCATATCTATCTGAATTAGTTGAATACTTGTATGTTGGAGGAAAATATATCTTCCCTTCATTCCATCCCACAAACGCACGGCCTCTTTTCTGCTCTATTCTCAACTGCCAGTAATGTCGATAATCGAGACTCATTATTTCTATTTTACAGTAACAATACATTTGAAGTTAAGCAATAAACATGGAATTATTTATGAGGGTGAACAGACATACTTGATCATTCTCTAACAATGCTCTCCAGTTTTGCATCTCAACGAGTGCCTTAGCAGATCGGTAGGAGAGTGCAATCCGGTAATTCAAATCTCCAAGCCATATAATTCGACTATATGAATGAAATCAAATTAAGAAAATGCATGAGTTCAGTTAATGGAAAGAAAAAACAATCATATGGAAACAGCAGTGTGCATTCTACTTAAGACACAAGGAGAAGGTGATATATATTAGCAAGGGGGCCTAAAATCACTGACATTTTTTTAAATATTAAATGTTAGATGAATGTGAGCAGATTCTTACTCATGCTCAAGAATTGTCTGTGGAGACTTCTCATTGTCCACACCTTGAACACGAGGAAACCTTGTCTTCTTAAGAATCTCCATCACATCAGAGTTTCTTCTTAGTTCATCACCTTCTTTCTGTCCTGACGTTAAATGGCTACAGATAAAGCAAAAGCTAGTTTCGTGCACAGACATACTGATTGAGATGGATCCCTGCAAATAAAAGTCAAAATAACTCCATTTAAGCCAATTTCAAGGAACCAATCATGTTTGCCATGAATTAATTTAAGGAAAAACAAAACTTGGAAACATGACTGACTAAAAATTCACCTTATTTCCAAGATAGCCCATCAATCCTCTGCCAACACAAGACACTTTCATATTTTGAACATGATCCTTGAGTTCACTTCTCACCCATATGGTAAGATATATCCCCACCATTTGCTTACTTGCAACAAGGCAGTACCTTGAGTGTCCTGGAATGGCATATCCATCTTCATTAAAGGCGGGTCCAGCACCACCACCACCACCACAAGACATTGGTGAAAATAAGACTGTACTTGGTGAATCCCCGAGGCCATTATCATCATCAGATGAACCCCATCTTGAGTAGTCACTTGGTCTTGAGTAGTCACTTGCCCTGGAATAGTCACTAGGCCTATAACCCCATCTAAAACTGGGATCAAAGTCACTTGGCCTGTGACCAAAAATTACTCTATCACAGACACTGTATCTTCGATCGAGCCGTGGCTGCACAACTGAAGGATCATTGTCCATTCCCCAACCACTAGAAGTTGTCTGGAACGATCGCCTATGGAAGAAAGATGAGTTCTTCTGCCTAGCTGATCCCTCAAAATCTGCATTCAGCTCTACAACTGGCTGAGGTATGGGAGATGGTGTATAGCATCCATTACTTCCACTGGTGCCAGGAAGATTGTTTAAAGTCTTTCTGATGAGAGCCAACCATTTTTTGGCGGGGCCATTGTCTTCTGCTCCCAAGATATTACCAGCATTCAAGGGAACTATCTCTTGAAATCTGAAAGAGACAAGTAGAAATATGTCACTGGTTACTATTAATGCTACTTTTGATTGAAGACAATGTTGACAAGTACCAATTCCTACCCAAGAACATAAATATCAGCCGGTGATGAAGAATGAAGCCAATCATCTAAATTCAAAGTACTTGGTGGGGATCTTCCAGCTACATTCCATGTAGCAACAAAAATGCTGTTTACAGAGAAAAGAGACACTAATGAAAATTTGAACAAGGCCTTTTTTATTCATAAGAAGGTAAAATCAGAGAAGCAATATACCTGTAATTCTGCACATCTATAATTCGAGGATGATCAAGATTCATTTTTGCTCGCCTCACCTGATCTGTGCTCCTGCTAAACTTTTCTGTTCATTACAATGAAAAATTTGTGCAAAAAGTCAGCATTTTAAATAGCTTCAAGATCTTTAAATGGACACGGTTCAAGAAATGGAATGGGGGTAATTCTATACCTGTTTTGCTCTTTTTGATTGTGCATGGTTCTCTCTCAGAGAAGCTATTCCTACCTCTATATTCCATGTCACCTCCTGAAGAAGGAAATCAATGTTGATGCATCAAATTCACAAAAAGAAACTATAGTAACTGACTTTATATCAGGAAAAAAAATTGAAAAAAAAAAAACAGAAAATCGGACTTGATGAACATGTATTTCAGAGTTTAAAGTATGTACGCTTGCACTTTGTTTGGATGCCAAGAAATTGTAGCAAGAAACAAAATTGGTGAGAACATAAAAATTCAGACAAAGACATCTATGCCTCAGGAAAAGCTAATTGAGTTTCTGGCATAGCTTAAGCTTTTGCATTAGGCAACAATAAAATCAGACAGAACATGACGATTGATCCTAGGTTTCAATTTTCTTTCCAAATGATGTTATTAATCTACTTCCTTCGGTTTCTCTGGTGCCCAACTAGAACCACAAATTGTTCAAAGCATCTCACTGGACAGTGCAA
The DNA here is from genome assembly GCA_007407185.1 of Glycine tomentella. Lineage (NCBI taxonomy): Eukaryota > Viridiplantae > Streptophyta > Magnoliopsida > Fabales > Fabaceae > Glycine > Glycine tomentella. The sequence goes on from PYAF01005867.1 coordinate 1,059,691, forward strand.
TCATCACAAATATCTAATGGGATTTAATTCTAGGCTTGTTGCTCTCTTAGAAAGTGATCACTAGTAGAGAGTTTTTGAGCAAACCAAGATACCAACCTCCATAAGCAACACCATTTGCTTGGGAATCGTCAGTCTTGCTTTTGATATTAAAGAACTTCCTGACCATTTTCTTTGACCATGAGAGCTTCATCAAGCAACACAGACAAAACAGTAAACAACTTGCAATATGCAAACACCAACACACTCAAAATGTTGAGTTCATTCCCCTGGAAAAACAAAAGGGAAAAAACAAAATAAAAGGAAATTGAATTCATCTTTGTATTAAAGGAAATTGGCAAAACCTTGCTTTTCTTGGAATTCTCATCTCTCATTTTTGCACACTTCTACTTCATACAGCTCCACAAGCTCCCTGATATTTCTCTGTGGCTTAGAAGGTCTATATATCCAAATTCCAAAGCTTCTCAGACTTTCAAAGAGCAAAATAGCATTGCTTTGGAAGCTCCCTATCCAATCTCCACACTACCTGTCTATGTTTCAGAGCTGAGAAGTTGTTGTTCTGTTTCTCAATTCCAGAGAAACACGAGAGAAGCTCAACAAATGAGAGCAAAATGCCTTTAATGCTTTCCTCTTCTGGTGCTGTATGTGCTCTTGCCACACTACTAGTATAGTAGAAAGTGTAAGAACATGGAAGCAAACTCCCATAAATATGAAAGAAAGCGCCACAAACGAGAGAGAGAGCGAGAGAGAGAGAGACAACACTTTAATGCGTGGAAGTGAGAAGAGATTCTGAAGTAGTAGTAGAACAAGACAATGCAGCAGCAGCAAGCATATAATAGAGAGAGAAAGAGAGGCTCCTCGTTCTCTGCAACCACTGGAAACAAAACAAAGTATCGAATTTGAAAGGAATAAAGTGCAGTAAAAGATAGCGTAGAAGAGCTTTATTAGTATTCAGTAGTATTAAATTAACAATTTTTTTAGTGACAACCTTAGCTCAAGACCCGGCAACGGGCAGGTAGTTTTTTTTTGCTTTAAAGGCTTATGCACAAAACGACCCGGTCAGCTCATCAAAGCTGCCCTTGGTCAGCAAAGTGAAGAGCGGATGTGAACTGTTAACTGTTATGTGGGATCTAACACTATTCCTATGCCTGCACTCTTCTTCCAGTTTTTTGGTCTTCAAATTAAAGAAAAAGCAGTTAAAGAAGAAGGAGAGAAGAAGAAGAAGAAGAAAGATAAAGGCCCTGGGTAATATGTTATATTATTGTATACATTTATTGGACAAAGAATGTTTGGAGAAGAAGTAATAGTAAACTGGTGTGGACGTGTAGTGTCATGGCTTATAAGCCCCCTATAATAATGAAAATAAGTGTCTCATTTTTGGGCACGCGAATGAATTATGAATCCTTTCAATTTCAAAAATTAATTTTTGTCTTTCTTAGATTTTGCCATGTAATGTTATGACTAAGATATTTTATATGGAGCAATGTGATGTTTGATTCCATAGGTTGGTCATAGGTGTGGTGCCACTGAATAATGGCGTGTTGCCAAGCAACTTTGAGGCCCTTTTGGCTCTGACCTAACTAGACTTGGAATGTCTTGGGAGACAATGGCAGCTTACCCAATTTTGTGGTGTTGGGGCTTCCTTTCTCCCCTTTCCCCTCGCGGTGTTCACTGCTTTTAACTGTTAGAATAGAAGAATAGAAGCTACCCCCATCTTGTGGTTTTGTGTGGCTAAATGCTATGATTATTAGGCTTTGGAGTAAAACAATCATTGATTAGTAGCTTGTAGCCTTCCATCACTCGGGTGTTTCACTTTATTGTTTCCTTTGAATTCGACCTTCAATAATCAATATCTATTTTTTATACATATGAATAGAAGACCCATATTCAAAAAAATTATAATAATTTAAATATATTATTCAATCAATTGAATTAGACCTATCAATAATCGAAGTCTTTATAAGAAAACTATACCAATTTTCAAAACAAAATGAACTTTGGGCTTTGCCTCCTCATTGAATTCTTTCTTTGACCCATGCCTTTTGTTTCCTATTCCTGAATCTCCTCTCGAATAATTATAATAGTTTAAGAATTTTATTATGAGATATGAGGGTGTGTTTGATTTGCTAAAAAGACACGACAGAACATGTACTAGACAAGTAGTTGAGTCACATGACAATTTTTTGTAATGTATGTTATTTGGTGGTCGATGCACAGTACATATAATTTTGTGTTGTATCTTGTTTGATGTGCTTCTGTACAAGACAAAATAATGCAAAGTTTACTATAAAGCCCTAAGTGCATTAGCAGCACCTTGATGGCACAACAAAGGAGATGCACCTCCACGGAGGAGGCACGGTCCTTGATGCCACTAAGAGCAGGGATTGGCGGTGTGAGGCCGTCAAAGGGTCACGACGATGGTGGTGGTGACGCGGCGGAGCGAAGCGGCCTCGTCGAAGTTGGCCAGAAGAAAAAAAATAGCGAGAAGGAGGAAAATGACGATGGGAACATTTGAATAAATTGATAATGAAAAGAAAGAAAAAATGAGCGAAAAGGAAACAACAACATTCATATAGACCTCGCTGGTGGCTAAGGTACGACATTTGGAGAGGAATGTCTAGAGAAGAAGACGCATATGAAAAAAGAAAAAAGGCGTGGGATAATGAAAAGTCAAAAAATAAGGACATTATATTTTTACTTTTGTTAAAACTTGAAAAAAAATTGTAAAGAGATTTAATGAGTTACAAATTTTATGGTATCATTCTTTATTTTGTATTGTTTCTCAATTATTTTTTAAAAACAAACGTTAGACAAATATTTTTGTGTTATTGAGTGTCTATTTTTTAGGAATCAAATGCATCCTAAGACCAACAGATTTAAAATTGATTTTTATTTTTATTTTCTATAAAAGTCTTATGTAGAATTATATCAGTTTTAAAAATTATCATGTGACTTGAATAAGCTCGTCAAAGGTTGACGCCATAGCCCGACTGACTACAAATCTTTTTCCTTCTTTCACTAATTATTGGGCCTCAAGTATCTTATTAGTCAAAACTGTTGTTGATATAATAATAGAAAATCTATTAAGTTTAGTAGTAGTAGTAGTAATAATAAAAATTATTATTATTATTATTATTATTATTAATAATAAAAGGAAAAAAAATGCATTTCATCATCCAAGTCCACCCAACAAAATAAAGGATGAAGTTTTCTAAATTGAACTTATCTAGGAACTGCAAAAACAATGCGCTTTTAATTTAATTTAGTGCATATGGTGATATAAAGTCATTAAAATTTAAAGATGTGTAGACCTAGCTTATTATTTTTTACTTTTTAGATGAAATAACTTTTAAAAAATACACATGTTAACTCCACTAACTCTAAGCAGTATGTTTTTGTGTTAACTATCATAATTGCCAAGCAGGTCCAAACCAAATAAAAATGGTTGAACTTTTCTGACATGAGAAAAGAAAAATAAAGCCAAAACAAAATCAGTTGCTGCAGTGCAGCCTGCAACAATAGACACAAGTAATAGGGTCAAAGGTATAACAAGACTCTCTACCACTAAGTTTGAATTGAATTTCTCAATTTCAGAATTTTGGGACTGATGCAAGAACAGTAATACTATGGTGGGAACAAACCAAACAAAATGGGTCTAATCAAATTCAAATCCTGGGGAAGTAATTATAAAGAATGCGAAAGATGCATACAAGCTATATAGGTCATAGCAGGCAGGAAAATTAAGGCAACTGGGGGAAGGCCATTTGCAATTCCCTGCCTTGTTGTGAATTTCTCAAAGACATTAATAATGGGTAGACTCCCATAGTTATCAAATCAAGGTTATCTAATCAGAAAAGCATAATCTTATTTTAATAAAAGGAAAAAGGTTATATAATGGAAGGAAAAAACAATATTCCGTGGGACATGCTAATATTTTTCCATTTACTTTTAAAATGAGTATATTAACAAAATGAATATTTTAACAAATTTAAGTCATAAATTGTCATAATCATGAATACACTTCAGTTTGTTTAGAAAAACCATATTAGCAAGGTATTCAATAAATGTAAAACTATAACTTACTAACATATTAAAAAAAATAACTTACTAATATACTATTTCTCTTGCAAAATAAGTACTATATTAGCAATACACTTAATTGATTAGTTTTGTAGTAAACTTCTGTATGGTAACATCTATTCAAATAAATTTTGGTTAAATTTTGGTTAACCTAATTGTAATCTTACTTTGAGAGTATAATATAGGTGATGGCACTGCTTTTGCTTTATGTAGGACTTGTGGAGCATGGTTATGTTTATGCATCGTTGAATGTGGGTCTTTGGGAATGATTTGAGAGACAATCCTTGGCCATTGAATAATCCAAATAAACTTGTAAAGCAGAGAATTGTTGCATAGATGAAAGAGAATTGGGCCATATATAGTAATTGCATATTTAAAGAGCAAAGAAGTGGTCCCGCATTTTAGAATGTGTGAACTCTTCACGATCGACTTCACCTATCTATCTTCCTTCTATATTTGAGTATTGACAACCTAGAAGATGCATAAATCATAATAGCATCTTCATCATGGTATCTAACCGGAACCAACGATTTTGGATTCAACGAGGATATGATGAAAAGGGATATTTGGATGCGTGTTTTATTATATGTGTCTAGATAAAAGACAAAGCTATGAGATTTTTTTATTTAATTAATTTGATTTGGCTTTAATGAATTAACAGAAAAATAATACAGTTTAACGTTTATGAAGAAAACAATTGTACACATATGTTCATTCATTTATTTAGTTCAAACAAAGGCTCATGGTAGACTAACAAGAGAAAGGAGAGGAAAATAATAGAGTTGGAATACATTGCATACAATGAAATACATGTATTTATATTGATAGTTTATTGATTTGTGTAAAATTTAATTAAATTTTTTAAGTAAAGTTTCATATTCAAATTTTATGGATGGTAAGAAAAAATAATTAAAAAAGAGAACATACTAAAGATTCTCTAATAAAAATTAGGTATTAAAGTCAGTATTTTTAAAACATAATTTTCCATTTATATGAATAACATATTTTAAATTAATATTTTTAAGAATGACATTTCTAAAAAGCTACACTATGCCCACATTTAATGCTATTTATGTTTTTTTAAAAATCTTATTACAAAAAAATAATATATTAAAAATAAATAATATTTCCTTTCTTATAATTATCCACTATTAATTTTGTACTACATGAAATTATTCTCTTGAAAATGAAAATATGAAATATACCCACTTTGCTTCATAGGTATAATTTGTCATAATTGGTCTTTGTTGTTTAGTTTTTTCTCCCTTACACAAAAAAAATATATAAAAAAAATAATGAGACCTTTTTTATAATAAAAAAATCATGAAAAAAATATGCAAACATTTTATACCCGTCTTAAATTTTCAATAAATATTTATCATATTTTTGGAGTATTAAGATGGATATAAAAAATAGAATGGTCCTTATAACAAACCGCCAGGGCGCGCCACTAGTTAATGGAACGGCCCTACATCAACTTTAAAAGTGCTGACTTGAATTGGCTGATAAGAACTTTAAAGTTTGTTTCTTAAGCTTGCTGTTATTCCTTCTTGATTTTTTTTTCTCATTTCACTTTCTTTGGTTAATCTACATCTATGATTAGCTCATTAATTATTCTCATATGAATTTAATATTTCATCTCCTGAGAGTTAAATGAAAAAATTTAAAGATTCCTGTTGTGGGTATATGATTCAAATTCTGTAAAATGTATGGTGAATTTGAAGGGGGAAAACTACAGGTTTAAAAAGTTATGGAACATTTTTTATTTAATATACCACGTAATAATTAAAGAATTGAGTGGTTTACAATAGTATTTTCCAAGAGAATAGAAACTATTACAGCACAGTTATGGCTTTATGGCAACAAGTTCGTGTGGAAAATAATGACCATGACAACAAAAAGAAAAAGGCAAAAGATATATTACGCACATCTTGAAATTAAAGAGACTATTTATACGATACAATTTTCTTTTCTACACATAAAGCAATCCAATACGTACTATCATAAAGTGGTATCAAGGGGAACACCGTTCCGGAATGTTCAGCAAAGACATGATGAATATTAAGAATCAATGCAATATTTTCACGTAAATATTGAACCCACGGTTTCTTGCATTTCCACCACTTTCTTATGTCTGCAAGTTTGAATTTAGCACTATGGGATACTCATTATTCAACAAGAAGAAAGAATGGGGAAAAGAATATGTGGGGAGAGGGGGAATAGAATAGGTACCTTGATATCGAAGGCGTTTGTGTGTTGGTGCTCGGAAAAATCCTTTGCTACAAGTTAATTAACCAAATAGTTGGAAAACATTGAATGGTTGGAACTTGGGACCATATGCATTCAATTCGTTGTACTCTCAGGTAGGTATCATTCATAACGGCCAAAGACAAAGTCGATATATTGAATAATTGTAATCACAGTAGGTAGGATTTCTATTTATGATACACACACGTGTAAATATAACATATACCTAATTAATGTCTAAAGTCTTGAATTAAACAAACTTTGAATTAAACAAACAAAAATGTCAAACAGTATTCTAAATAAACATTACTATCTCATCAATTCAAATTTGAAAAAATAGAGCTATTTTTCAAAAACAAAAAAAAAAAATAAAGAAGTCAAGTAATACTTAATTGTAAGTGATTTATATTAAAAAGTAATGTTGTTCAAATACAACATTCAATAAGAATGAATATTAACATGTTTAAGAAATCCAACTATACCTATCAATTATGTTGAATCTTAATGGTAGAAAAAATGTTATGTTTAAAATACTAAATTTGATAATAAATTTACGAAAAGAAGTATAAAGTATAAAAATGTTATATCTATATCACTACCTAATTGCGAGGAAGTCAAACTCATATTTTAAACACAGTTAGTAAACTATGACAATTAAATTTAAATCTGAATTTGTAGACACTCATTTGGAAATGTAACAATCTAACCCATGCCAACCACACAGTATTGTTTGAATGTGTATTAGAATTTGGATTTTATTCTCAATTTTTATAATTATTAAAAATATAAATTAAATATATAATAAATAAATAATAAAGATGAAATTACACACTTCATTAAAAAATTATTTCTTAAATTTATTATTTTAACATTTTTGTTTTTTTATTAATTTCTATATATTTTTTGAATTAAAATGTGGTCCATTCATAATTTTTATAATATAAAAGTAGATGTAGAAAAAAAATTAATTTTAAAATGCAAACAAACTTTTTTCAGTACAGAAATAAATAATTGTAACGTTTTTGCATTATTCATTTTAGAAAATAGTTTATCCTTTGTTGGTTTCCTGTGAATATATCACTTCATTAACCTTTTTATGGTATTTTAATATAAAATTTAAGAATGGTATGATTGTTCAATTATAAGGGTATATATGTATATGTTTCTGCATAAATTAAAAAAAAAAAAAAAAAGGTATGTATGAGGTTTTCTTCAATGTAGTATCTGATAAATAAATGATTGTTCAATTATACCTGTTTCCTGAATAACAGGGGCAAAATTGAATGCCATTTATATACGGGCAGAGGGTACACATTGTTATTGAATAAAATTATTAAAAGAGATAAATCGAATAGTAGATTGGAAAGTACGCGCAGGGCATTAGGAATGCAGAATCCAAAATTAGAATTATGCATTCCTTAACAGAATTAAGTATGATAAAACGTCCTCTACGTAATCCATTTTATGATGTTTGTCACACTAAATCTTATACTAGGATGTCTTTCACATAAGTAATTGATTTTATAGGCACCCAAAAGGTAAAAAAAAAAAGTCTCGAAGAAGATCTGCTTCTCGCTTTTGCTTTTTGTTTCCCAAACCACCCACCTTGTAAAATCCGTTGCAAAATTATGTTTTACGAGGCAGTCAAAGATATAAGCATTTGATTTTTCTTTGTTGTTTTCTCCTACGCCTTCCAATTTGATTCCTTTCTTGCTTTTTCTGCTTTGAGAGAGACCCCATTGTGTGTTGTGTGTCTCCCTTTTTTTTTTTTCTTTCCTACCTTCAAGTTTTAATCTGTTTCATTTCATGGAGGAATATTATGGAGCACTTTAGTTTTCAAAATGTGACAAAGCTTTCCTCACCGGTCACTATCTTTTGCATTAAAGAAGAAACCCATACACATTTTGTATGAGTATACCTCTGATGTAGACCCTCTCTGCCATAAGCATTTGATCCTTGTTTTTCTTCCAAGGTTAAAGGAACAATCTACCTCTTATCCGTATTTTATCCTTTCGTTTTCTTTTCCAGATTTTTAGGGTAAGTAAATAAAATCAAATCAAAATGCAGAAATGGTTCATTTAATAATTTATATAAATACAAAAGTACATGTGCTGGAATGGTAAAGATATATATACAGTCCCTGCAATAGAATTTTCCTTTGATGATTACAAATATAAAAGGTAAAAAAATAATTGTCATAAATTAGAAAAACATGGTTGAACCAAGTGGTACAGTTTTTAGTCACTTTCATTAATATAATTCATCAGCATTCCCACTATGCTTGTAGGTCATTCTCCATAACTATGGACTTCTATTGTTAAATTTTTATAATCATTCGTGACATAATTTTAAAATAATTATTATAAAAATCAATTAATTTATCATATATGATACGATACGATTATAATGGTATAAGAAAATTATTACATTGTCATTGCATGTTTTGTTTAATTTTAACTATTAAATTATGCTATCTTGACAATTTGATGCAATTTTAAAGCTTATTGCTCCCTTACGAGTTAAAGTATATATGTTTCTGCTTTATTGTTCATTGTTAATTTACATGTGCTTAAAGATAAGCTATTTTTATTTAATTTTACGATTTTTTTTATATAAAAACTCAGACAAAAATATTGATAAAAAACAATGCTTCTGCCCGTGTGCTTGTTTTCAACGACAATTTTTTTTTTGGTTGAGAGGTGCTGATCTAAACACTCGTGCTACCCTGCATGTGTATGATTGTTGCTGTGTATCTAAATTGAGTACCTTATAACAATTTTTCTTGAATTTTTCTTTAGTCAGAAAAAAAAAAAATCATTAAGATAGACTGATAGAGGATGTAAGGTATAAAGGGGTAACCTAACATTACAAATCCTTCGGAACAAGGTATTTTGTATACAATAAATCCGCTATCCTTTTTGACAGAATAAATCCTCTATCCTATCCCCCACCATATCCTGTATAACAGAAACTTCTATATCTGTTAGGAAACTACAAAAAACAAAAAAAAAAAACGTAAATAAAAGCCCAACATCCACTGGTAACGTGTTTTGTCACTGCATGCAAATATTTTTGTAATAAAATCCTTGAAATTAACCCAAATCTATATAAATAAGAAGAACATTGTGAAATCAACAAATAGGTACTCAAAGATTTTATGCAGATACACCCAATTTCTCTACAAATAAACAAGTAGAACAATGGCTCGTAATCTTGAATGCATGATTGAACACTTAAAATCTAGGTACAACTGTACAAGTACATCGATACAATAATTCACCCCACCTAAGCCACTCAGCTTATTGGCTCCTTGACAGATACAGTTGCCTGAATGTTTGATACTAGATAAATTATATATTGCAAGCGTTTGGACAAAATTGATTGGGTAAGCTTATATTCAAAATTTTCATTAAGTAGGGGGAAAAATTCAACCCAAATTTATAAGAAGAATGTTGAAAACTCCATTCAAAACAAGATAAATCATCAACAAGCAAAAGAGAAATACAGTAAAATTTAACATGATCTGTTGAATTCTTACGTATCAAATACTAGTCAAACATTAATTAAACCTATGGCTAAGTAGTGGCCGCATGGCCAACTATGTCAGTTTAGTTAACTAAAGCATGCTAGCTTTGTCTATCCCAATCATATATTACTGGACCTGAATTAGCAAATTGCCTGATCCCACCTCAGCTAATTGCTTTTCTCAAGTATAGTAATATACTTATTAAACAAAGTGATTTAAAATAAAAAATTGAAATATTGTGGATGATAAAGTTGTATACTATCTTTTCTCTAGATAATAATGTATTGAGGGTTGAGACAAAGATGCAGCTTAATTTGTAGTTTGTACATAAATGTGAAAGCGGCAGTATGTCATATACTTTCAAATTATCTATGATATAATAGACTTGGAATAGAATAAAAACCACCTAAATTAATGTAAGCCTTTTCACTTCTACGTAAATTAGAAAAAAGGAGGGAAAAAAGAAAGGTGAAACAAAATATAAACTTGATATGCGATAAGATGTATAATTAATTCTTATTAAAAGTAGTGATGACTACAATATAGCCAAGTAGTTCTGTGTTTTCATTGACATTTATGATGGTGATGTATTTTCTCTTCCACCCATTCATATTGCCTCATCAAATTATGGGGTATTTGACTGTTCGACGATTATGTCGTTCATAAACTTTCCACGTATGTCGTTCATCATCTTCATCCGGTTGTGATATAAAATATTATTAACAATTATATTCAAACGCATGTAAACAGATAATATATATAAAGATATTTTATATTAAAATAAATTATACTTTGAAGTTTCATGAAATTACAGAAGCACTATTTTTTTAACATTTACATTAATTTTCCTTAAACTTTCCTTACAGAAAACACAACATAGTGCTTTTAAAACAATTAATGGAGTTAGTGTAGCCATATAAGTATAGAAAAAACAAAGAAAATTTATGTAATTTTACAAATTTTAATCTCATTTTTTTTGTCTTGAATCATAGATTATGGGTGTCCTCCAACTCATTGAATTAGAGATTAATTCTACTCATAACGTATGTCACTACTAAAGGATTTTTTACCTAAGAAAAAAATACTTTTAATATTAATTTATTGCCGTTTTAACATATAAACTACTTGGTTTAAAGTGAAACAATGGAGAGATTTAAGTGGAAGAGATTGAAGAAGTTTTGATTAAATATTCTTTTTAGTTTTTTTGATACTGATATATTTAGTTAAGATAAAGAATCTTGACCCTTCAGGCATATATATGATTCTGGTTATAAGGATCTGTTTAGTTCAAAACATTTTGTTTTTTAATAGAGAATTATAAAATAGTAACTTTATTTTATTTTTTGTTTTCAAATATTTATATAAGAAAATAGTGAAAACAAGATTTGAAAATAATATAATATAAAGCTTTTCTAATTGTTTATGAAAATAAGATAGAAATAGAAGATATTTTTTAAAATTAAATTAACCGTTAATCCTCCAATGAATAAAAAAAACCTTAATCTCGGACGAGAAAACATCTTATTGATGAAAAAGCAATCTTGGGCCACCATTGCGTAGGCCTTTCCGAACAGGGTTTGTGGAAGTATTTTTATTTCGGTCCAATATTGAGGTTGAAACTATAGCCAATTGGCAATTGCAGAGAAAGCACACTTTGTATACAACAAAATCCATAGATAACAAATATCCTCTTTTCTTCGTTGTGTGTAGCCGATCATATGTTAGTTTTGAGATTGGAACATCCAAAACCATGATGATATGATTATTGGGTACCTAACTGAAAAGCTAACCCAATATCATGGATCCACGTTTGAATGGTTTCATATTTTTTTATTTTTTATTTTACAAATTTCCTCTTATAGACAAGTCAAATCTGTAAAAGAACTCGTTGAGTTTCTGTAAGGAGTCTCATGTTGAGTATAATAAATTAATTAATGTTATATTTGATTCATGAGACTCTCCCAACTGATAGATTTGTTTTTTGTGTTTGGTTTTCTTCTCTTATTTATATAAGTCCTAACAAAATGAACCTGTCTCCCACCCCATAGACACTCCCACTTGATAGATGAGTGAAACTGTCAAAAAAGAAAAGAACAATCATAGAATCAATGTGGATAGCTCACTAATTATGTTTGGATATTTTTATCTTAAAAACATATTTGATTTAAAAAACTTAGTGTACAAATTCTTCAATTTAATGCGAAAATTACATTTTAAATGATCAACTTTTACCCGTAGTTTCAGTCAGCACATGCGTATAGACCGATCTGGAGATGCACATATGGACCTGCTGCAGCTACTACCTTCACAAATTTGACCAAATCGCCCCTACCTTCAAAATTATACTGCCAAGCCAAAGTATATAATCCATCATTGATTTGTTCACAATTCACAACCACAAGACCCCAACTTTATAAACTGTTTCCAATTTATGGCTTCTGATTGACATTGAGAAATAATCCTCACAATTTCATGCTTTTAAGATTTAACTACATTGTTCATATTAGCTGCGAATAATATGTGAAACAATGACCATTTATTTTCCTAAGCTGGATACTTTTACTTTTGGTTTTGATTTGGACCCTCTGATATATTTTTTTACTTGTTTGACAAATGAACCCACATATACAAACAATACAATGCAAGAGACAGTGAAGGACAAAAGCAAAACAAAAATGGTAAAAGTAACATTAACAGAACTAAACAGAACAGAAGAGAACCTGGCCTCGAACTGGTTCGCCTAAGTTCCAGAAAACATAAGTCTCAATCACATCAAGTCCTCCATCTTTGGATTTCTGAATGAGGTCTGGCCACATCTGGAACAACAAACACTACCCCTTTTAACTCCAAACTTCAAAGACTAAGGTAAAAAAGGATGTACATTACACACACTTAGAAAGAGGGTAATGAAGAGAACCTCTGGAGTGCTACGAGGGTAATGAATAGAAACAGATACCAAGACTCGGCGCTTGCCATCAATGACCAATGCTCTGTGGTCATACGTGACTTTTGCTCCAAACGAAGAGGGGCATAAACGCAGAAGAACCAAAGCAAAACCAACAGAATTTGTGATGTTCTCATTGCTTTTTGGGATTATTAGTAACAAAAAAGCAAGAGAATGATAAATGATTCCCTCTTTGCGTTTTTCTTCTTGTATTTAAAGGCACGCGTTGTCATAAGGCACTTGTGTTGAAGGGTTGAAGCAAGTGCTGAAAGTGGCTTAAGGATAGAGTTGAAAAGGAATAAATGGGTTTGCATGTTTAAGACAGACAGCTAAAAACAAGTTTGCCCCAGAATGTTTTGCTAGTCAGGTTCATGTATCAGTTTCTTGTGTCTATTTGGGACATCAAGTTCATCAAGTTGTTGTTTAGCCACTTAATTAACAGTGGAAATAAATTAGAAGTTGAAATTGAAATTGATAAACATTGAAAGTACTTAAAGGTTGTTAATGTCATGTTAATCTTCCTCATATCATACTATTTTTTTATTATCACATTATTATGAAATTGATAAACATTGAAAGTACTTAAAGGTTGTTAATGTCATGTTAATCTTCCTCATATCATACTATTTTTTTATTATCACATTATTATGAAATATTTATATGGAGAAACTGATTGATAATCTTTATTAAAATTCTTTCCTTTCAATTATATTTTTTAATCTAAAAACTTAAACTAAAATCTTACTTTAGAAAACATTTTCTTTGACTGCTTCCCAGCTCCCTCAGCAGCTGTTTTTGGTTTTAGCATGGGTACACTTCTTTAGGATTGAGTTTTTTGTCATAGAATTAAGATGTGTGTTAACATTAGTTTTATCGATAATTATTGTTTTTATTAAAATGGGCATTTTTTGTATTAAAAAATTGAAAATTAATTTTTCAAATTCCATCCATTATTTTTTAATATACACTATTTGTTAAAAAATTCTCAAAATACACTCTTTTCTACTGAAAGTAGGAAGTCTGGATCTCCAAATCCGACTTCTTACTGTGCAAATTTTTTTTAAGGCAGTTAGGAAGTCGGGAATTCACCACCTAATTTTCGTACAACTTTTTTTTTTTAATTTTTGAATTTTTTTAAACTTTTTTTTGGTTTAATAATTTTTAGTATTAAAATTAGTAAATATTAATGTTAAAATAAATAAAAAAAGGGAAAACTGATGAAAAAATAAATAACTAAAAATAAAGTGGATATATAATGTTAAAATAAATAATAAAAAAATAGAAAAGTGATTAAAAAATAAAATGGATGTATAATTATCATGTCTTAGTTAAAACATTAAAACAAAAAAATAACAATAATTAGATAGATAAATATAATAATGGAAATATAATAGAATAACAACAAGTACAAACAATAGTAATTAGAGAAACATTAAAAATGACTAAATAATGTACTAATAATAACAATTGAAATATGATAATAAGGAAACTTTTCATAATTTGAAAGATGTTGTACAGCGGATATGTCTTCTTTCAGTAGTTGGATGATTAGTTTGTTAAAAAAAAATAGATAAAATTTCTATTGGACAGAAATGCTTCCAGTAATTGGATTTTGTTAACACCTTTAATAAGTCTTCATCGTTTTTCAGTTGTATTATTTGATCACTTTTCTCTTTTTTTATTTATTTTAACATTATATATCCACTTTATTTTTAATCTATTTATTTTTCATCATTTTTCCCTTTTTTATTTATGTTAACATTAATATTTACTAATTTTAATACTACTAAAATTTATTAAACCAAAAAAAAAATTCAAAAAGTTTCAAAATTAAAAAATAAAAAATTATAGTCATTAAAAAAAACTGTTCGGAAGTCGGGTGGTGAATTTCCGACTTCCTAACTGCCTTAAAAAAATTATTTTTTAATTATTTAAAAAAAAAATTGTGTCGGGTTTAGAGATCTAGACTTCCCACTTTCAATGAAAAAGAATGTATTTTAAGAATTTTTTATTAAAGTAGTATATATTGAAAAATAATGGATGGAATATGGTGTATATATGGAAAAAAAACTTTCAAAAACATGAGAAGCATTTAGCGTCAACGTCAACCACCGCAATGGTGATGCCATGTAGTGAAAAGTGGGGACTGGGAAGTGAATGTGGCCAGTGATGGGTACGTGGCACACGGGTCCCACAATCTTTGTTTTGGTAATATTCTAAAATTTGTTTTCTTAAAGGCCAATTGAGTCAAAATTCAAATTAAATAACTTAAATTTCTTTAAAATAATCAGAAAAAATAAAAATTATTTATATAACTTTTAAAATAATTATATGATAAAACTAAAAAAAGCAAGTTTTGTAGATTATCTCATGTTGTCATAATAAAGTCAAATGTATTAATTATAATGATTATAAAAATATATTTAAATACAGTCCTCTATGAGCCAAACAAATTGAAGGTGTTAACTAGTAAATTGGAGTGAATTTCTTCTTCAAAATACATAACTTACAAAACCTCAATTGAAGTGTGCATCACTGCATCTCAAAAAAATAAAATATTGAAGCAGCCAAGCACATCTTAGAATAAATTCAGAAGGATAATCAACTCAGATAATTCACCACTATAGTACTCAATACTCACTCCTTTCTCGCAATCACAGCACTCTTCAATATTAACTGACTCTGAATTTGTAAGTAATAGCTTGGACGTTTGTAATTCATCAAATGATCAAATCCTATTTTGGATTACCATGACAATGAGGTCACGAGAAGTACTCCAAGCACAAGGGACAGAGTTGTCGTTTGTGGAATTAGTCTCATTGAATGACTTAGCCTGCCTCAGGATTCCAACAATGTCAACAGCAGCATTGGTGACTGTGGCAATGAGGGAACCAATGGTTGTTGAGGAGCCGCAGCTGGTGGGGTAGGGGTAGGTTGGGTTGGTTTGAGAGGGGCAGAAGCTGGTGATAATTGGGCTAAGGTGGTGGAAGAATGCAAAAATGAAACTAGCAGTGCTAGTGAGAAGGACAGGACAGATTGCTTTTTCATCATTTTGGTTTTGCTAAAAGATGGTTTAGATGATATTAATTGGAAAGGAGTGCAAATGATAGGAATTGTATTGGCAATGGACACTTGATGCATTGAAGATATGGTGGAGAATGGAGCTGGTGTTTATATAGGAAGTCTGGGAGTGGGAGACAATGATGGGTAGGCGAAAGGCTTTGTTTTTAAACCTTATATTGAGATTTGTGAGAAAACACTAAGTTGCTATGAGGCAAGGATATTGAGGTGTTGCATCAACGATGACATATGGATGTACGCATGGAGCAATGTGGTTTTGATTGAAGGCCACACCAATCTCCCTTCCCAATCAATTGACTTTGTGAATTGTAGTGTGTTATGCTGAAACCATTGTAATCAAACAGTACTAATTTCTTTTTTTCCGTGAAGATAGGGTGAAAGAAAAATTTGTTGAGATACTTGGCTAATGAATGAACAATAACAGCAGTACCCATCTTCCTCATTGTGAATAAGAGATTTTCTTTTGGTTAGAAAAATTAAAGCTTTGCTCAAAACATAACAATTTAGCCTTACTTATCATGGAAAGGTGGTATCAATAATGATTGGTGGTGGGAAGAGGCAGAACCAAAGTATTGGCAGGTGCATTAAGATGTGAACATCCAACTATTTTTCTTTAACGTCATAATTCGTAGGTTATCATCCCACATCAAGTGGATGCATGTATCTATGAAAATCTAATCTAACTTCGGAGGCACACGGTGATTCTATGTATAGAAACTATAGATTGATACATTGCAATGATACTACCAAATTGATAGTAGTCCCTGTCTGAGAGTTTAACTGAGAATCTAAGGCCACATCAAGTGCTTACTTTAATGTTTTTGCTTATTAAGCGCTAATGTTTAATTTGTTTGCAATTTGTGCGTATCAATCATTCCTTAAAGAGTAAGTAGTTGTTTTTTTATGTTTTGTTTAGTATAGATGAGAGAAATATAATAAATGAAAATAATATATATATTTAAATTAAAGTAGAGTGTTGGACGTGTGAGATTTATACTATTTTTTAATTTCTTTTATCAAAGAAAGAGTTAGGGATATGCTTATTCTTTTAGCCCTATTAATATTGAAAAGCTAATAAAAATTAATGATGATATAATAGAATGTAATATGAGATTAATATTAATGGAACTCATTTAGTAGAATTTTTAAAAATATTCTGTTAGAGACAAAACTTAATTAAGTTAAAGGGGTTTTTGTAAAGAAATATAACATTCTTTTCTTACCTAGATTTTGGAATTGATGCATTTGCGTGAAACTCTTCCAAACTTCCATTTTTCATTTTGGTGTTTTCTTCACCATTTTTTATTTTCCTTTCCACCACGAATTGTTGAACTTTCATAAATTGGGGTTTGATGACTCTCCCAAACTTCCATTTTTCATCTTGGTGTTTTCTTCACCATTTTTTTATGCTCCTTTCAACCACAAGTTGTTGAGCTCACATAAATTGGGATTTGATGTAAGTAAACTTAAACTCATGTATATCTTTAATGTTATTAATACATGTTTATTATTCAGCATTAAGTGATTTTTTATTTGCTTAATGCTTACAGGTGACTTGATCAACCATTGTTTGATTTTATGGTTTAAATATGATTAGAAAATGTATTTGAACCATGAATTAGAGAATAAAGCCTTATGGGTCTTGTATCTAGGAATAGAGCAAAACTCATGGGTCATCTTTGATTTTTTTTTTTTTCCTTAAAGCAAGTAACTTGGCTAAACTTTGTAAGAGATTAATAGTTTAGTCATGGGACTTAGGCTCTTCTCGCAAGGAATTAGGGTTTGAGCACTTTTATGAGTTGATGGTAACAATGAATGATAAACATTGATGAATAGTTTTTGTATGGACGGGGGAGTGATTTAGTGTAGAACTCCAATGTTTATCATCATCGTTTCTTGCAACTTCTTTTTTGTAATCTTGATCTTTGAAAATAAAAATCTTTGAATTAGGGTTTGTATGTAAGGGTAAATAACCAAATTCATGCTGGAAGTGAGATACTGACAAATTGGTCCCTAAAAGATAAAGAATTTAAATTTAGTTTTGGAATGTGCAAAAAATGTAACAAATTCTCCTTTCATATATGGTCCTCTTTTCATGGATAATGCCATATATGGCAAGTTGGTTGATTCCCATTTACTACAATGCTTCCAATTTATTAGTTAATAAATGTGACTATGACAATTCCTATTTTTGTTTTCTATTTCCTTTTGCACACAAGATTTTCTTTCTGATATCTTGGTTTTGACTTGTAGCAGGTGTGGGGAAGATGAGCGTCCTTCGAACGAATTGTTAGTGTTGCAGCTTGAAGCAGAGCATCCAAATGAGCGTTACATCATTTCCATGTGCAAAGTTTTTGGAACTTGTTGGAATCATGAAAAGAGGACCATACCTGGTGGAGCAGATAAAAGCTCGTGTTGCAATGTTGTTATATGCTTATAACTTATTGGTGTGATAATTTATTGGAGGTATTAATTTGTAAATTCCAATCGATGTTTTTTTTCTTCAAAATATATCAAAAACTATAAATTGCAAAATATTGATCCATTGAAGGGTGCATCAAAAAACATTGAAGCTGCCATAACATATCTCACAATAAATTCATAAAGGGATACAATCTCAAATCCTCTAAACTAATCCACTACAGTAGTGCTCACTCCTTTCTCGCAATCATATATAGCACTCTCCAGTATTAACTGTATGGTATGTAATAGCTTGGGTTCTTTTCTGGTTTATGATAAGAATACAGTCATGAGAACCAGTCCAAGAACAAGGGGAACCCACTTTGCATGCACATTGATATTCACAGTGCCAGAATTCTCGTTTGTGGAATTAATCTCAGATGATTCTGAGGAATCTGGAGACAGTGGCTTCTCCTTATCCGCTTTAGGAGCCTTTGCGGATGGTTCTGGTGCCAAAGAGGGTGCCTTTGCAGGTGCCTTAGACACAGCAAAGAAGTCCATAGGAAGAAGCACCTTACCCAGCTTATAAATAGCAAGATGTTTATCCGTATATATAATGCCAGTAATGGTGGTGTTAACCTCACCCGTCGAGATGTTCACACTCCCTCCGTAACTCATCACATTCAGTTCCACCTTCCAGGTTTAGCTCCTGCTAGTGTTCTCATAGGGTTGGTCAGAGTATCGAAGTTGGAGCTAGAGACATAGTCTGAAATAACGTGGAATTGTAAGAGCTCGAGCTTTTGGCCATCAGAAAGAGAGTTGAGGAAGCCTGCTTTGAGTTCAGAGAAGGAACTGTCATCTGGGGCAAGAATGGTGATGCCTCCGGATTTAGTAGTGAGGAGCTGTGCATTGAGTTGGTTGATCAATTGGGTGGTTTTCATGAGGCGGATTAGGATGTTGAATGACTTTGCCTTCCTCAGGATTCCAACAATGTCAACAGCTGGAGTACTGTCAGGAGTGGAGTCACTTGGTGACTGTGGCAATGAAAGAACCAATGGTTGTTGAGGAGCCGCAGCCGTTGGGGTACGTGTAGGTTGGGTTGGTTTGAGAGGGGCAGAAGCTGGTGATAATTGGGCTGAAGTGGTGTTGCAATACATAAAGGAAACTAGCAGTGCTAGTGAGAAGGACAAGAGAGATTGCTTCTTCAACATGGTTTTAGTTTTGGTGAATGAAGGCTGTGATTCTTTTGGAAAGGAATGCAAATGATTGGATTTGTATTGGCAATGAGCACTTGATGCATTGTTGTTATGGTTGAGATGGGTTTTATAGAGCAAGTATGGGAGTGGGAGACAATGATAGTTAGGTGAAAGGCTTTGTTTTAAAACTAAAAATTGTGATTTGTTATCATACAAAGAGTTAGCTGGCAAAGGAAATTGAGGCGTTGCTCAACGAAGATATGTTTGTAAGTTACAAACTAAACTGCTAAAGGGTTACTTCAGTTCAGATGCTTCACCTGGTTGATTTTTTTTTCTTTCTTTTTTTTATTATGTGAGATGGCAAGGCTAACAGTGTGCGAAAACTGCTCTTGTATAGAGCATTTAAATTTACTCCTGATCAGAATTCAGAATGTTTTCAGGTAATTGTGAGTAATTGAGCTATATGAATGGGGAATAAAACACTCTGAGGACTTTTTAATCTCACTAGTGTATCTTTTTTCTTTTATGTAATTATGAAAAATAATGTAAGTTGTAGCTAGAAAATGTCACTTGACAAAATAAGTTATACTTATAAAATATGAAAAATATATAAAGTAGTTTATACTAATTGAAAGGAGACACGAGGAGCTAGTTATTATGTTAAACACTGCAAACTATATTTTTATACATTTAGACATTTAGTTCCTCGAGAAAACATATATAAAGCCAGAGAGTAAAGATACATTCACCATTATCTTGAAGTAAAACTGTACAATACCATTTAAATTTAATTAAGAATCAAATAGTAAATACTCTCTGACTTCATCATCATATATTCGTTCAAAGTAGTCAAAACCAATTTTCATAAAAAGAAATGGCAGTATTACAAAATTGATTGTGCCTTAAACCACCATCGGTTTATATAAGGCAATGAATAACAACAATACAGGATCACCCAACTTCCAAAGAATGATAGCCTCAAGTTCATTTTGCATTGCATTACTTCAATTGAAAAAGTATCTCTCCTCCATATTCATGCACTCAAATGAGGTGAACTCGTTTGAGGAACGCATTTGAGAATTATCTCCAGTGGAAATGAACTGTAACTGCATAACTGAAACCTATGGGGCCATACACATCACATAGCAATGGCTGATCATCTACTTGGTTTTGATCGTTTACTTTGTTTCTTATATTGTTCATATAACTGTAGTGATAGAGCAGTCCTATCCAACTCCTTTCTCAACCTTTCATTCTCCTTTATGTCATGAAGAACCATAAAATGGGAACTGAGTTGCCTTTGCAATTCATTGTCATCAAATGAACCCGTAACTGTTGTAGAACCAATGGAAGGTGAAATAGCAGGGCCATTTGCACGTCTCTTCTTGTTATTTAATTTTATACCGTCACTCTGTTGTGTGAAACATAATTCCTGGTCCAGAGACGTTTCCTTATAAGCTTGTTGAGGAGAGGACTTGGATAAAAGGACCTGGTTATGTGCAGTACTCATGCTTGAAATGCCTGAGGCCAGTGTTGATATAGCTGGATGATAATGACTGGACAAAAGATTGAGTTCCCAAAGTACTGAGGCAAGGGCACCACTTAAATTGGGGTCTGTGGAATATGGTAGATATTTCTGCATACCAAAGGGGAGACAATCCATAAAAGCATTACAGAAAAAAGAATGGTCCTCACTAAAATATTTTGCAATGAAATTCACACGTTTAGCATTTTTGCCATAGACCCTTTGACATAAAAAATTTCATGCCCAGTCTTTCTTTCAAAAATACTCTATCTACAAAATAAAAGCAGAATATATGAAGCAAAGATTCTGCACTTAATGTAAACAAATAATACATGAAAGAAGCTTACATGAATTGTGCCAGAAACAGAGCCCCCTCCAATGTCATTTTCCAATAAATTTCTGCACTTAACATTCTTCTGAAGAAGATGCTTTACTGTGACCAAGGCTGAAATGGGTTCAAAAGAAAACTAAATATAAGTTTGTTTCTCTTATTTTTTTAGTATTCTATTTCCTGTGTTTTATTACCAAAGGTAGTAGGGCATATGAAATTGACGGTTGATATAAGAATATTAAAATATACCAGCCATGGAATCTGCTGATCCAACACACAGTGAAAGCGTTGCTAATCGTTTTATAAATGCAGCAGTCTTCTGCATGTCATGTTGCTTATCATCACACAACATTATCTTCAAAGCTTCTGCCAACACCTCTCCTTGATCTCTGTATCATAAAAATAAAGCATATAAATTAACTGGAATAAGTTAAAAAAAAAAACTTAAAAACTTACTAACAACGTGCATCTCCTTGTACAACATTAAAGTTGAAACAAGGAAAAAGTTAAAAAGGACAAACAAAATTCAATAGCACTTTATGTTTCCATGCTTCCATTGGATATATATATATATATATATATATATATATATATATATATCATGCATATATGGAACAAGATCAATTTTCTAACAAATCAAAGGAACTAACTGATTCTAAAAGAACGAGCAGTTAGGTGAAGGCCTGGTAATCATTTTTATCTCCAAGTCTCTAATGCATTCATTCATGAAAAGGCCACTGGAGCTTTAGGTGCCAATATATAGGAAAATGACTGATGAATTCCTAACTATAGGATAATGAAGAGTTGGATACCTACTTATTCTAAAAGCTTAAGACATTAGGCAGAGATCTGTAGGATGTATTGTAGTTACTAAACTTATATGCATACTTATGTGTGTAAACTAGTATGTAAGACAACACAAAAACAAGTACAATAATATCATATCCCGTTATCCACAGCAATGACCTATCCTGCATGCGTCTAGTAGATTTTCAGAAACAGAACATACTGGTCATTTGGAAAATAAATTGAAAAAAAAAAAATGATAAGGAGACTTCAGAATATCGTATTTTAATGCAAACCTTCCTGGCCTGTATTCAAGTACAAGATTGTAAAGATGGAGAAAGAAGTCCTGTAAATCAACATTCAAGGCATCAAGATTGTTCCTCATCACTCTAAAAGCAACAATGCAACACTGGAGACGTTCCGATACGGTCAAACATTTAGAACACTTGTCAGAAGTGTTGCCTGAGTTGCTACTTCCAGAAGCAAGTACACTCAGATGGTTCATTAGATCACCCATGAAATCAAGGTCAATCAGATGTGAAAATTTTGCCAGTCCTTTCAGACATGGAGTAAGCAAAGGGAGGAGTTCCACTGCAGCAGATAATACCCCAGTGTTTGCTTCAGGCCTGAGCAAGAAAGTCAGGGAAAATTATCAACAATCATGACAGAAAGTGATGAATGCTCATTCAAAAGTTACTTAGTTACACACAAACAAAAACTACACAAGAAATATTAACACAGCAAATATAAAGAACAAAAAAATAAAATAAAGAATCTAATTCAATGGAAAACAGGGTTCATGAACCGAGAACACTAATGTTTCCCTCTGATATGGTAATATACATGATATAAAAACACACCTGTCCCTTATAGACTGCATTGTATGCTTCAAAATGCGAAAGTATGTCTCAAAGACAGCAGAGAGCGTTTCAGTTTGCCTATGTTTCTTCTCCATAACATCCGGGGCTAAGGATGCAGCCTTGTAATCAGCTTCAACCTACAGAACACATCACTACAATATCATCCCTAAGAAAAAAACAGAACAGTGATTTTTATGGGGAAAAGTAATAACCTCCTCTCTTGTCTTAGAGATCATTTCTTTTCTACTTTTCTTTCTATCATTCTCCAACTGATTTGATGCCTCCAAGTTTTTCCTTTTCTTCCTTTTGTTGTTTTTCAATTTCTGTTCATCTTCTATCCTTTTAGCCATCACAAGATCCTCATCAAATGAAAGAGACAAGAAAACCTGAAAAGGCATCGCAAACAAAAAACATTACTAAACAGTGTTAAACATTACACATAAAATAAAATAGGTTTCACTAAAATAGTTACAGGAGACAATTTGTTTGTGCCTCTTTAAAAGAAAAAACACTTTTTTTATTAAAACATGTTTAAAAAATATATTATAATTATGTAAGTTTTTCAGAGGAAAAAAACCTAAAAAAAGCTATTTAACTGCTTTACCCATGGCATGAGCTAAAATAATAACTTGGGGGGAGGGGGCTCTAAACATAGTTGTATCATAGAATAACTTTTTATGGCCCTTGATGATTTTACCACACAAAAAAGTAAAATAGCAACTGATTAGAGAAATAGTAAATTGGCAAAGTACAGACTTCAAATGAAAGATACAAATATGAAGGGAGTGGGTCATACATCAACAGAATCTGGGTGCATTTGACAATTATGAGCTTTAACATGATCGGCAATCAATCGAACAGCCTCCACAGTAACTTCACCCCCATGTTTACCCTCATTCTCAAAGAGTGACTTAATTGTGGAACAACAAAGTTTCCTGTCAAACAGAAACAAGAAATTTCTATCAGGTACACAATAGTAAGTGTCATGAAATAGAAAAATCATTATCCATATGAATAATCTAAGCAATAAAATAACTGGTAAGTCGTAGCCAACAAGGTATTGTTTTGCCAAAAGATCCAGGGGTCAATGTTAAAAATTGATGCTAAGTATAAAAAACTGTGTCTTTGAGTCGTTCCACTAGTTGAGAAGTTGAAATTAGAATCCTTCCTGGCCTTCAGAATTCAGCTTCCAGGGAAAAGTGAATGATGTCACAAAAAATGTAACAAATACCAGAAATATTGTTACAGTGCTGAGAGATACAACTTACAATCAGAGAATGAAACAAGATATATAGTTATGAAACTTGGCAACAAGTTCCTGTGGTAGAATTCATTACTGACTACACACCTGAAGCATGTATATTTTTAAACGATAGTTGTTTAAATGGACAAAGACACAGTGATGTTGGAAAATGCCAAGTCCTCAATTCAACTTCAAGAATAAAACTCACATCGTCCCTCCTCTTCTTTTTTTTTAATAAGGTATGTTTTCCAGAACTTGGCAAAATATTCTGTATACTCTCCAACACCACCTCAATCACAAGAAATCAATATGCACACATTATTTCCCTGATAAATGACTCAAAGGAACTTCCATTAAGAAAGAAAAATCTTTTTTTGTACATTATAAAATCCAATGGCCAGTATATTATAGACAATTTTGTATATACAATTGTACACCAGAACTACACAAGGCAGTCTAGCATATTAAATTTTAATCCAACAATAACCCAATTACCATAGACTTTTTCCTTATGTCCCAAATGAAAGCATACATAGCTTCCTTTTTCTGATAATTGAATCTTCACCCTAAAATTAGAATAACATTTATAAAACTAATTTCATGCCTTCCATAGGAAATTCCACAAAATTCAGGAGAAAGCTTATTGTAATGAAGAATGGTCAACAGCAAAGATACAACAGAACCTTATAGCCTCATTAGCAGAGCTTATGTTTCTGACAGTCACATCCAACAAACTTTCGCGAAAGTTGAAATGGGGATTTGCATCAAGCAAAGAACAAATACAACGAACTGCTACATGCTGAAATAAAGGCTTCTTTTCTAAGACTACTAGCCTTTGCAAGTATGCCTGACAACATGACAAAAGTAAAAAAGAAAACATCTTAGTGGCACAAATATAACAAAATTCATATTTATAACAATTTCAAACAAGATATCTCAAAAAAAATTGGCCAATGGAGGAAGTAGGACTCAAAATAGGGTAAAAACAGAGTGATATAATTCTTCTCTAGGAGAGGCAATATATATATATATATACAAATCTGATAACAACTTGCCTAATTTAAGCATAATTACAACCTCTAAAAAAGGTTCTGAATCCTGTAATTACAGATATGCTAATTTCTATAATCACAGATATGACAATTACTATGATTATAACATAATCATATGCATGACTCATGCCAACAGTAGGTTCAAGAAAAAGGCAGCAAGCACCATTGCAAGCACAGGAAATGGAAGTCATATATGACATATAACTATGTTTCAGCTAAATAAAGTAATTATAGTAAGCGTAACACTTGAGCATTAATATGAACCTTGTATGCAGAAAGAAGAGTTGACTCATAATAACGCATCTTTCTAACAGTCTTTGAAACCTTCATTTCTAGTTCCTTTTCAGTAGGAAGCCTGATCCGATAGCTGCCACATTGCATCCATTAACATGAAAGTTGAAACATTAAAAATAGAATTAATATTGATTGTCGAAGCAAAATAATCATACTATCATTACATATAAATGTGCATTACAATATGATACGTAATATATAACTATCAGGCAATACCCAGGGACAATATCTTTGAAAACAGCCAAGAGGGAAAGAAGTCCAAGTTTAACAATGGTATCATCATTATCTTTAGATATCTGCACCATCTCCTTAAGAAATTTAATATTGGACTCTGGATCTGTAAGCAAGGCATTCCCCAATTCTGCAAGTTTATGCTTCTTACTTTCAAATGCCTCCTCAGCTGTAAGATCTTCCTTTACCTCAGCCTAAACAAAGTAAAGAGAGCATAAAAAAATTATGCACAACATCAAGTTCAATAATTTCTAGTCTTGTTAAAAAAGTTGGCAGTTCAAGAGAATATATGAAAAAACAACTATTTTTACTTTTAAGTGGAATGCTTGCAACACAACATTTCCAGCACATTCTATTATTAGGTGAATTTATGTGGAATTGGATCCTATTAAATAACTTGGGCACACTCTTTATTTAGGGAGACACACATGAAAATAACTTAACAATAGAGTGTGCAGCTAGCATTTCTCTGTTTTTAATGGATATAATTGTTGAAGTGACATGCTAGCATTAGATTCTTTTTAAACAAAGCATTCTATTTGAAAATTGATACAGTATCAGATGTAAAAAAGAAAAGGATCTTTGTTGAAACCATAAAAAGAGTAAAATGATAGTTAATTAGATTTGATAATACCAGCACTGCTGCTTGTGGTGTCTCTTCCACTTCTGCTTTAGCCACCTCTTTCCCTTGTTGTTTCGCCTCTTTTCTCATTTTCTTAAGCTTGGCTCTCTTTTCAGCCTTAGTTAGCTTGACCATACCTTTGTCTTTATTGACATCCTCTTCAGTTCCCTCTTCACTTGGATCATTTTCTGATACTGTCTTTGTAGCTGCAGAGTGTGGGAACAGTATTCGTTACCAAAGCACTTGGTAAAAGAAATAGAAGAGTAATCAGATGACAGCAATGCACAAATTATATATTGAACACTAGATACCTGTCCGGTAATGGATTTTTCCATCCAATGTCTTGATTGGAAGAGCATCTACACGATCAACCTGCAAACCAGTTTCTTCTTTTTCTTTCTTGAGAGCATTCTTTTGCATGCGTTTCTCATAAAGTTTCTCCAATGCATCATCTTTGGCATCAGCAACCCGTGAAACATGCCTAAGGATGTGTGGGAAAGTTATTCCCAAAGTAACTTCATCATATAAAACTCATAACAACAATGAACATTCACATAAGCTAAACAGTTACAATTCAGAAGACATTTACACACTGTACAAGTGACAGGGAGGAGATAACCTATGAAGCACGGACTCTGACTCTGACATGGACACCAGACACAACACGGACACTTACACCGAGACACAGCTAAAGTCTAAAACATAGATAGGAAACAGGGACACATTATATATGATCAACATGACAAATTTAAATTGATAATTAAGATTTATATATTCATCATTTCATCTTAAAACAAGTTGTTAAGCTTTATAATTTTCACATGATAATAAGCCTCACAAAAAAGGTATTAAGAATCATCATATTCCACAATGCAAAGAAAATTACTAAGTTCTTTAGGTTCATTAATAAAGAGTCTCAAAAAAATTACTAAGAGAAAACATCATTGAAAGAAAAAATCCAAAAAAGAAAAAACAACTTGTTAATATTAGTTTAATCTTTAGGTTATTTTTTAAAAATTTATTAAAATAAAAAAAGACGTGTGTGCCGGTAGTGTTGCCACCATGTGGAAGCCTAAAAGAAAAATAAAATAAAATTGGACACTGCAAAAACGTGTTCCTCACGTGTCCGCCGCCGCAACACATCATTCAGCGGGTGTGTCCGTGCTTCATAGGAGATAACAAGCATGCTAGATGCCTACTCTAAAAATTCAAATAGCAGGCTCAAGAAGCTTTTTGTCACAGTACAAGGACTGATAAAAAAAAATTATAATGCAAAAAGGAAAAAAAAAAACTTTTCATTGGCAATCTAAAGCTTAATGCTATGGAAATTTCTGAATGATAAGTCTGTAAAAAATTTCCATTTTCATAAAATAAGTCAATTATTTCACCTAACTATGGACCTAAACAGTCAAAGTCGACAAGTTTGTACTAACATAAACTCCGCTACCACGGGAAGGTTTCAAAGAGTCAAAATATACAAATTTTATTCCCTGTTTATAAATGGTGACAAAAATCCCCTAAACTTTCAGAAAAAAGGATTACTTTAGCTAACAGTTTATACAGAAGCATTGCAAGTAAGGAGTGACACTATAATATAGTGAAGATGCGAACTTGGTGATTGAATGGGTGTCCAAGGTGGAAAGCAAGGAGGCATAGGCGCAGTTCTCCTTGACGAATTGGAGGTCATCGTCGGAAACTTCAACTTCGTCGTCAGGAATCTCCGGCGGAAGCTCCGGTGGAAGAACGATTTTATCCTTCTTCTTCCCCATCGATCAGTTTGGTGGTTGGATGAGAATATGAAAGTGGGGTTTTGTTAGGGTTTAATGTTGTTAGGAAGAAGATAACAACTTGGCCAATTTAACGTGTAAGCCAAAACGGGTCGATCCGATAACCCGACATGCATTTCGGGTCGGGTCGGAGATGGTGATCGGTTTGTGCCTCTGTGGGTTGAAAGTGAAAATAGAATGAGTGACGTGCCAACTGCGAAGATAGAAAATAAAGATGGATCCTGTTTTTCATTTTTAAGTTCCTCGTGACTGATTTTTCTGATTTCGATACACAATTTGTAATAATATTACATAATTTTAGCATGTCTTTGTTGTTGTGAATATATAAAAAGTGTTTAAGAAAAAATAAAGATGATTGTACAAATGTTTCCGGCTTGTATTATTTAATTAAGTGGGTTTGTAATTTGAATGCTGATTAATTTCTAAGTATGATCTGCATGTATTTTATTTTATATATAATGGTATTTCTATATTAGTAATAAATTTACATATAATATTAGTGTATAGGATAAAATTATATTTATATAAGTAAAACAAATAAATAAATGATGACTTTCTTATAAAAAAATTATTTTAGACATTAGTTATATTATATAGGAAATTATATAAAATATATATTAATATTATTATGTATTAAAAATTATTTTACCCTAATAATTTAGATGTTAATATAGTTTAAGGAAAAATGTTTATAGCCGTGAATTAAATCTAAATTTTCTTGCAACATTTCATAAAAAAATCATGAATTTTATTTTATATTTAATTTCTTTATCATAAATTTACATATAGATATTAATATATTAAAAAAATTAAATTGACAAGAGAACGAAAATTACATTAGTGAAAAGATAAGAAATAATAAATAAATAATTATTTGTCTATAAAAAAATTAGACGTTAGTTGTATTCATATTTTTTTATGTTAGATAAAATTAAAAAATCAACAAATTAGTTAAATAGGAGGATAGTAATCAAGAAAAAATATATTTATTTAAAAATAATAATTTTATTCAAATAATCTAAATGTTAATGCAATTTTGGATAAATTATTTGTTAGACTCTGAACTATCGGATAAGCAAAAAGTACTCGTCTAGTCCATCCAAACATGGTCTAGAATATGCACATGTATTTGATATTATTATTTTATGTCCGATTATAAGATTTTGTTTAATCAACATAAACACATAGTATATATTTATTTTAGGGAAACAATATTAAGTTGCACAATGATCATATTATACAATCTCAAAGATACTCTCCATAATTACGAGTCTCTCTCTATGAATATGACTTTAAAGATTGAAAAACAAATAATGAATGTGTACATAAAAAATAAGAGTTGTGAAACAAGAAATAAGAGAAAAGAAAAACATTTAGCTTTAAGATAGAGTCCATTTTTTGTGATATACATAATACCTTTGAGATATTACAACTTCATCGTAAATTCATCTCTTTGAGTGTTATAGATAATTTTTCATTCTATATGAAACTTTTGTTTGTGAAAATCATAATTTGGGTATTCTTAAATTTAGGAAAAATTTAAGGATTGTGTCAATAATGACATTGAGAATACTTGTAAGTCAAAAATGACAAAAAAAATATTTATTGTAATCAAGTTTGATTAAATGAATCTTTTGGTTGGTAAAGGTGAAGAGTAGATCATATTGAATAAACCATTATAAAACAAATTATTTTTATCGCTTTCTTTTAGCTTATCAGATTATTTCAAAATCTATTTTTGATACATTTTCCACATAAGAATTTCACTTAAAAATAAGTTTTATACATAATTAGAAGACATGAACTTAAGAAAATTTAGCTTAGTCATTGGAGGAGGGTTTTTAAAATAAACATATTTAATTTTAAAAGGTTTTATATTTTGACTAACATATTATTTAACTCCCTTCTAATATAATTTATTGTATTTCATTATTCATTCGTGTGTAAATTAAGTATAAAATTTCATACATGATTTGTCAAAATGAATATTATTTTTCATTAATTTTATTTTATATATAGATTTTATATTAATAAATTTTCATATAGATATAAATGTACAGAAGAAAACTTGCAGAGGAAAGAAAATCGTAAATAATTTACAAAAGTGAGAATATAATAAATAAAAATGAATACTAATTATAGTTTACCTAAAAATCAATTTTAAACATTAATTTTATTGATAGTTTTTATGTTAGATAAAATAAAACATTTAATAAATTAGTTAAATCAAATTATAGTAAGCAAGAAAAATGATATTTATTTTATATTGTTTATTTTGTAAAAAAAAACTAAAGGATTTTATCAATGCATGCATAGTAAACTTTAAATTACAAGATGTGGCCAAGTCCAACCCAGCTAGATAAAAGCCACCATGAAGCATGAACATAGTTAACCAACCATATTTGAGTTAACAACTAGCCCTTCTATGCATAGTTTTGATTTCGTACCCCAAGCCTACTTCTGTTTATATTAGTCCCAAAATTCCAAAATGAATCCCACAATCCCTATGAAAAGACTGAATCCTAACACTAATGATTTGAGTGAAAAAAATATTAGATTTAGAGATCGAAATAAATTTTAATTTAGTTTAGTTTAGATTATTTTAAACAAATATTAAATTCAATTAGATAAAATGTGGTTTAAACTGGATTGTACTATTTATGTTTTTATTCAAAAGCTTGTTATAATCTGATATTCATTTTATTGTTAAATTAAATAAATGTTAATTGTTAAAACCTTGACAAAATCATAATACTCTACTAGACTAGATCCATATAAAATTCATATTATGCAAGCCAAGATAACTTTGATCTTTTGAGAGCATATGTTTTCATTGATGGAAATATTGCAATTTTTTATGCTAATAATAGCATAACTCTTATATTATTAAAAATAAACTTGCATATTCGATAGTTACATTTATATACATTTATTTAAATAGTTAGTAAAAAATTGTCTTT
>PYAF01005867.1:1090952-1135948 GCA_007407185.1 Glycine tomentella
TATTACTACATAATCATTAAATTTCATTTTTTTATAAATAAAAATATGTATATAAGTTTTTTTTATCATTTTATTGGTACTTAATATTCATCAAATTTATCAATGAATAATCTACGTCCACATTGTTTTCATTTGTAATACTCAAATCCAAGACTCTAATTAAAATTATCAAACTTAATATCACTTGAACTAAAAATTTATTGATAATATAAGATCAATTTAGATTGAATTGAATAATTTTTAAAATTAAATATAAAATATGATCTAAAGTAATAAAAATAGTTTTTTATTTGTTTTATTTTTATTTATTCAATTTTTGATTTTTATTAGTTTTTAATTTTTATTAGATTGAATCATTTTTTGAATATTCATGCTTTGCCATGATCATTTGGTGCTATAAAGAGAGAAATAAAGCAAAGGCATGTAGGTGAAAGAGGAAGGACCATATTACTTCTTCATATTTTATAATTTTATTTTTATGACTATATTCAACTTTAGTTTAGGACAATTTATTTCTGAGCTGGAACTTAAAATTCAATCAAATTATAAAAAAAATCCAAAAAATATTACCAAATAAATATAATAATAATATATTAAAGCTAAAATTTATATATTTTAAAAATATCCTATCTAGAATATTTATGAATTAGTCATACTTATTTTAAAACCTTTTTTTATTACACCTCAGGTTAAATTTAATTTCTTCTTTTAGAGTTTGATACATGTTGTAAAATGGCTTAAATTCATTTTTTCTCTTTAATGTTTTTTTAGTTTTCGTCTTTGAAAAAAAATCTTCATTTTAATTTTTACAAAATGTGTTTATTTTTCTATTTTTTATATTTTAGATGACACTCTGGACAATTAAAAAAATACTTTGAACAGTAAAAAAATTATCTAAAATATTTTATGGACGAAAAACATGTTTTACAAGGATTAAATTGGAAAAAAAATTACAAGAACTAAAATGAAAAAAATATATTAAATTACAGTAACCAAAAATATATTTAAGCCTTATAAAATAGGTAATGAATTTTAAAATTATATTTAAACTTTTAATTATTTTGCTTAAACTTGTATTTTTCCAATTTGCAATTGGAGAAGAAGCACACTTTGTATACAACAAAATCCATGGTTAACAAATATCCTCTTTTCTTAGTTACGTGTAGCGGATCATATGTTAATTTTGAGCTTGGAACGTCCAAAACCATGATGATATGATTATGGGGTACCTAAATGAAAAGCTAACCCAATATTACATATCCACGTTTGAATAGTTTCATATTTATTTATTTTTCATTTTACAAATCTCCTCTTATAGACAAGTCAAATCAATATGTAAAAGAACGTGTTGAGTTTTTTCTTTTTTAAAAAAAAAGAACTAGCTCACTTGCAGGTGTAACAATGGAAGTGACAGTCTCTTTACATCTGTGACATATTAGTGTTACATTTTTTGCCAACTTGGTGATAATATTCTGATAAGAGTCTCATGTTGAGCATAATAAATTACTTATGTTGTATTCAATTCATAAAACTTTCCCACTTAATGAACTTGTGTTAGGTTTTCTAGTTGTACTTATATAAGTCCTAACAAAATGGACTTGTCTCCCACCTAATAGACTCTCCCACTTGATAGATGAGTAGAACTATCAAAGAGGAAAAAACAATCATAGAATCAATGTCGATAACTTGATAGATGAATAGAACTGTCAAAGAGGAAAGAACAGTCATAAAGCTCACTAATTATGTTTGGATATTTTTATTTTAAAAACATATTTGATATAAAAAAAAAAAGCTTAGTGTATAAATTCTTCAATTAAATGCAAAAATTACATTTTATCACTTTAGTCAAACGGAAATTTCAAGACAAGTCTAATTTTACTTAATAACAATCAAATATTCAGGCTCTGTTTAGAAACGCATTCTATTCACGTCGAACAAAAAAAAATCACATACTAAAACAAAAATGGCAAACCAGTTTTGGAACTCTCCGGTTATGATTCAGCACTCGAGTCATAGCAGACAAGTACATTATGTGTCCACTTGTGCATTGTGCAAGGTGCTGTTGTGTTTGTTGCATTACACGTATTTTATTTTAAGTCAAACAAAAACCCTTTTCCTTATATTTTGCGATTTCACATTAATTGTGTAAAATTATAACATTGCGCCTTCAAAATTTTACCCAAAGAAAATTTCTTTTCTTTTCTTTTACAAACTTCCTCGGCATGCCTTGCTCAGGAAGGTTTCTGTAAACTTGCTAAATAACAATATACTGTAGTTTTATAATCAGAATGAAATTTAAGAGAGATAAGAGTAATCTATGTTTAATTCCAGCTGTAATTGAACTCTAGTATTTCCTTTTCACCATCCGAATTTTTATGTTGCCAATTGAATACAATCATTTTGAGTTGGCTAAGGTGCTTTTCAATCCCAAAATGTCTAATAACACCAAATTACCATCTTAAATATTAAAAAATGGCTTCCTCACAAGTCATAAGTCATAACTGTATCATTTCCCTGCTGCTTCTATGCTGCACTATCACATCCTTAGCAGGTTTTTATGTTATTTACAAATCAGAATTTTGCTTACTTTATAAACCATGCACATCATTAGAAAATGTTCCTGATGTACCATGTCTAGGACTGAATTCGAAAAGGGACACACAAATGGGACACACATAAATAAGTCCACTCATTAGAAATTCTTATTGTGACACTTATCTGAAATGATAGATCACTTGCTGCTGCGGCAAAAAGTTAGCCATTTCATTCAGATTATTGTAGTTTCTTCCATTACAGATAAAAACACACTTCAACAGTTATATACATTTGTCTTTAAGTTTCCCATATGTTGCCTCAGCTATGCCTCTGATAGTATTAGGAGTAGTCCTGCAGCAGCCACCAAAAAGGGAAGCCCCAGCATCACGCCACTTGCCTATGTAG
Organism: Glycine tomentella; assembly: GCA_007407185.1. Taxonomy (NCBI): domain Eukaryota; kingdom Viridiplantae; phylum Streptophyta; class Magnoliopsida; order Fabales; family Fabaceae; genus Glycine; species Glycine tomentella. The sequence goes on from PYAF01005867.1 coordinate 1,093,893, forward strand.
GAGACAAAATCATCCTCTGCTGCCCCACTTGATTTCTATAAGATAAACTTTAGGTTATCAATTTGTTGATACTAAACTAGAATTATATATACGAAATCTTATAGCCCACAGCGGTTTGACAAAAAAAAAAGTGTTTTGTCCACACCACTAAGGTGGCAGTGTATGCAGAATGTGTGTATGTTGATTTGCTTTTAGTAACTGCATTTAGATTATACTTTGAAATTCCCTTAGGCAATTACAGACTGTCAATTATAAGATTCATAACTAGGACTAGGAAACATACAAAAATGAGGTTCAGACATATTTAAATTGATGAGGAAGTATCGTTTATTATAACTGCAATTAGATTGAAGTTGGTTAAACATGAACATAAACAAGTTGGGGCCATGTAAAAAGAGAGAAGCGTAACTTACCACCCATTGGTTGCTCTCAGCAATATAAGTTTCTCCACTGTTGGGATATACAAATACTGGTTTACTTGTTGCCTGCTATTTAAAATGGCGTGTTAAAAAATAGTGTCAAAAGGTGAGCTGTTATCGGACAAAATAGTGTTATTAGCATTTCTCACTCGATAATAGTTTATAAGGTCTTCTAGCAATGAGTACCTTAAGGACACTAGTTAAACAAACATTTCATACACCCAATATAATTCGTCCAACTACTTGAAAAGTAAATGTCTTCCTTTACATTAACTACTTTCGACTTGTATTTCTTCTACAATACCCTAAGGACACTTGTTAGCTTTCTTGTTTTTGTTGACGACTAGGTAAATTGATAGTAAGCGGGTGACATATGAACCTTGCAAACCAGGAACCATATTACCAAAACTATATAATTTGAGGAACCACGGACACAAAGTATTACAATGAAATAGAAGGCCAACTAGTAGTTTTCTCTCACAAGTTATTCAAAATAATATTGCCAATTAGCACCTTTTGATAGTGTAGAGCACAGATTATTATATGAAAGTCGCACCTTCTTAATAGATGAAATCAATCCATGAATAAATCTAGGAGCAGTACAGTTAACTCCAACTGCAACTACTTGTCTGCATGAATCAACTATTGAAGCGCATTCATAGATAGAGTCACCACTAACCACATTGCTTTCATCCTTACAACTAAAGGAAAACCACGCAGGAGTTTCTATGCCTTCTTCCTCGAGAAGTTCAGCATAAGCCTATTTATCAAATTGTGACCAAAACCAATAAGATTGCTCAAAATCAAGGTGGATTAGACAAAATTGATGGTAGTTTGACTAGTTTCAAACTTTCTATGGTATTATAAATGATAATTGACACTGCATTTTGCACATTCTATTACAGATTCTTACAGGTGCAGACATAAAAAGAAAGTAACAAAGAAGTGAGTCTGCTTGTTGGTTAGTAAATACCTGTGCCTCCAGCTTATTTGGAATTGTTTCAAAGGCTATCAAGTCAGCACCAGCCTCAACAAGAATCTTTACTCTTTCCCTGTGAAAATCTTTCAGTGTTTGGACAGTAACTGCATCACCATAGTCCCCACTGTGAAGAGAGAAAATCAACATCGACTTATGTCATATATATATATATATATATATATATATATATTGCTGCAACATTGTTTTATTTTACAGTTTTTACATCAATCATGAAAATTATCATCCTAAATTCATATATAATTAGTAAATTATATTTGCAATTCAGTACTAGTTGTTAAAAATTTATGCTAAACAGACTACAAAGTAACAAAACAGTGAATGCTAATTGAAACCAACATAAGTTCAACTTAGATGACTATTTTGACATAATTAGTTTTGTTCACTCACACATATTCAGAGCCATCTGCCAAATACGCTCCATAGCTTCCCACAGAGGCTGCTATTAAAATGGGACGCTTCCTATATCTTTCATCTCTCATAAAGTCAGAAGAATCTTTGGTGCACCTATCATAATAAATTTCTCGAGCCTCACGTGCAATCTCCACACTTCTTCTAAGCATAGTTTCACCTTCTTCTCTAGAGAATCCTTTGGCCTCAAAACCTTGAATAGTGGCCTGCACCCCAACCCCAGTAAAATTGTAGAGTTGTTGGGATGAAATAAAAATCAGATGGTAATTACCTGATAAGATGCTGTTAATATTATGTTTGCTCCTGCATCGAGGTAATCTAGGTGAACCTGTCACACGTTAAGATAATTGAATTTCATGAAATGAACAGTTGTTACCTGTTCATAAAATTAAATACTCAAATAAGGTAATGTTTCTATTACATTTTTTCCCCTTTCCTTTCACTCGTGTGTAACTGCATGTCTATTTGAAATGGAAGGAAACTTCAAAAATAGCATAGAACAGTACACTCGAACTAGCGAGAAAGAATTAATGGAAATTTCTACACTAATAATCTAATTTGTATTAAATAAAATTATACTAATAAACCATTAGTTATAAAAAATCATACTAATAAACCATCAATCTAACATAAATTATTAAAGACACACCAAGATTATATTCTATTGTACATAATATAAGATTAACACACAACAAGATCCAAAAAGGCAACTACGGTTGGGATTGGTAACTTTGGTCTTTTGTTTTTACTCCTCCTTTTCTTTCAACTAACCCTGTTTGGTTATTTGGTTATAAACAGTGTACAATGCGTCTGAAGTTTCGTAATCAAATCATATATATGCAAACATGTCAGCCTCATCCATGAGATAAGGTCCTCCAAATTAAAGTAATGGTTATCTTGACAAGAAAAGTCTAGTTTATCGTATCAAGAATAAAGCAAATAAATTGGTCAATATTATATACAATAGACAAGTTTCTTTAATTTGCTTTCATGATTTCAATTTTCCTTTCTTAGATATATATATATATATATATATATATATATATATAAACTTTGAGATATTAAAATTTAATGATTTTGATAGAATAATTTACCTTTTAATTTTTAAGTCTCTTAAAAATATTATTATATATATTCTAAAAACTCGATACTTAGTGTGAAATGAAATATATAATCATAATATCATATAATAAATATGAAATGTTGAGTTAAATATAAATATAAAATAAATATCAATCATTAAGAATTTTACTTCGAGCATATATTAAAGTTTATCTTTCTTTCTTTTTTTATTCTGAAAGTTTATCTTTCTTACTGCGAACACCTCTTCTTATTGGTAGGGCAATCACCTAAAAGAAAAACATTTGCCCACCCTAAATATTGCCTTACACGTAACACCAGAGCCCATTAGACAATAACACGTGGACAAGCTAATTTGCCACGTGTGCGTTGTAAACTCGTTCTTGATCTTTTCTGTTAACATAATTTTCTTTTCTGTTTCATGTTGACGTAAGTAGGTCTATCGGTGCTATCATCTTTTTTATCATACATAATATGGACAAAGAATTTGTTACATGTATTTTCAAAGCACTAAGTTTGTCTCTCCTCCCTTGATAGAAGAACTGGGAAAAACTAAACGTATATCCCAAATTTGGGATGTATTGGTGGAAGAAGAGAAAAGAGAAAGAGAAAAAATAAAGAAAGAAAAATTAATGCAGGCTATAAATAATGGAATGAAAAATGAAGAGAAGGATAAAAAAATTGAGTATATAAATATAACAACTTAAGAGAACATTTCGTTAGTGTGTTTTTTAAAAACACAAGTTATATAAATAAAAATTATTTATTATGATTATGCTTTGAATATATCGAATATTTTTTAAAAATAAAACGCAAATGATTATTTTTTATACACATAATTATCTTAGAATTAAAATTTAAGATTACATAAATAAACATAATTTCATACTATTGTTATAAGTAACTATCATACTTTTTCCCTGTTTTTCAAAACTAATCCAAAAATGCGTAATTTTATGACAATTCCTCACCGTCATTGACTTAAACACTACCGAACAAACCCAAAACATCAAACACGGACATTATTTCTCTTAAAAAATAAAAGAAATTGTTAAATAGAATATTGCTATTGAATCAAATGAAATTTGTAGTTTCTAGTGGCTTGGTAACCTATTAAGTATTAACTAACATGCATTAAGAGTTAAAGAAAATTGAGAGTATTACTCTAAATAACATTCTTATAAAAAAAAAGTGGAATCAATAGCAAAATTAAACGATAAAGACGAAGAAGAAGAAGAAGGAAGAAAGAAGTACCCTTCGGACAAGATGTGGGGAGCTAATAAGGCATTTTGCACTCCAAAGTTCATCATTGAGGTCTGCCCCATGCCTTTCAAGTTCAGTGGCAAAACCACCGTCAATAACGGCGCAGCCACCACACTTGTCCAGAAAATCCCTCATAAACGACAACGTTTCCTTCCCTTCTAACCCCATCCCTTAATTATATGCTTTTGAACTTGAAGAGAACAAAAAACAGAGAGGTCCGACTTGTGCGTTCGATGATAAAGAAGTTGCCACCTTATATATAAGTAACACGTATTCTATTTCGGAAGTAAGCACCCCGTAAAGGAATGTTATTTTTTGAAATTACTATTGTGCCCAGAATAATTAAGTTGTATATTGAACTCCCTCAAAAAACAAAAAGAAGTCAACACACTGACCATAAACAATACACAAACTTACACTTTAATGTATTTTTTTTAATTAAGAATGCATATCACTTTAATGCGTTTCTTGTTACTTTTATTTAACTAAATTTTATTCCTTTAAACTGTTAATTTGATTAATGAAAAAGAAGAATCATACTTTAAATAAAAATTATTGGAATAGGAGAGATGATCGACGTTCTTTATATAAATATTATTCTTAGATGCGTTACTTTTAAAAGTTATTAAATAAATGTTTTAACAATTAATATTTTCCGTGTTCATATGCTTTAGGAGCATTCTAGGCTATATATAGTTTTTCAATGAAGTGCATATGATATTTGATTATTTTATAGAAATATTTTTATATAATTTATATATTTGTTTCCGGTCTTTTTTCACTCATCCAACAATATATATATATAAGTGTAGGTATCCTCATCCTGAATAACATACTTATCAGTAGGACTGATCCCACCACCAAAGACCAGTGGATGTGTTACGAAAACCTAAATTAAAAATTGGACTTAATTTCAAAACTCAGTGTATGCTTGGATTCCAAACAGGAGAGTCCAAAAATATTTTTATTTTCAAAATATTTTTATTTTCATTTTGTATCTTGAAATTTATGAATTAATATTAACTTTTCAAAAGTATTTTTCTAACTTCAATTATATATATATATATATATATATATATACCATTAAAGTTAGAATGAGTTGTATATTTAAACATTAAATTTAGAATATTTTATTTTTTAGTCATATTGCAAAGTATTTATCAACTATATTGATAAATTTTTTTAATCTTAATAATCATTTTTAATAAGATTTTTTCTTTTGTTTATTTATTTTTATCCATAAAATTTAAATTTAAAATCTTAATTAAAGAATCCAAGACTAGTTAACTACTTGTTGGTTCAAAATATTGTAGTTAATACCATATTATATTTACTTATATCTTAAATCTTTTTCATATATACACATTTTAAAAATATTATCACAAAATCAATATTATACATAAAATATTATTCATTTACAAAATAAAGCTCCCAAAAATATTAAGTGCCATTTGAGGGGTATCCCATGTCCATAACTTTAGGAGAGCCAAATGTAACCACTAGGGTCGTCTGGTGATGGAAGATTTAAGATAATATGCATGAGGTTTAGGTTCAATCCTCAGTAAACTATTATACATCAAAAAACTCAAAGTCAAATGTTATGATAAACATAAATTAATAAGGCTAATTAATAATTATTTAACTAACTTAAAGGATATGCAAACTTTGTTTAAGAAAAAGGATGCAAACTTCGATTTAGGTTTTATTATAGTAAATCCAGGGTGTATATTAGTTTCGTATGAGCAACTTAAGGACAAGTGAAGACGAAAGCGATAGCTTAATTGATCGTAACTTGTGAGCTGTGACTAGTGTCTTCTATTGTTTAAAATTTTTCATAATACCTAAAATAATTGAGATGTATTATAAAATAGAATTAGGTTTATGCTTATCATTATACATGTCATTTTCTTAATCCGTACGAACAGGAACGTTCATAGATAAAGTTGAAGGATAATGTCAATCTTACCCAACTTCATGATGTTATCTCACTTCTCTAGTGCACATTTTTGCACCATCCATGCAGCATGCACTAAATATATGAAAGTTACCAATTGCCCAACAACATGTACAAATAATTCCAATCCAACTTGGAATTAATCTGCCACTTCGTTTTCACGGTTTGTAATTATCTTGTAGGAGGAGGGCATGTAAGTGTATGAATATACTTAAAGACAGAAAAAAAGAAAACAGAGGAAGAAAGAACACAATATTAATTTAGCAATACCATGTATCTGGCCGGACTAACGTCCATCTCAAGTCTTTGAGACAAAGACAACGAAGCAATCATATTGATTGGGTTGCTTTGGAAATTTTGTTTAAAAAAAATCCAACGAAGTGATTGAACCTCTCCACAAAAGCAGTCCAGGACCAGGTCTGTTCCATTCCATAATGTAAAAGAAGATAAAGAATGGCATTTGTGGGAGACAAGATGAAAGGATCATATGGATGACGAGTTTTTACTTGCCAAGTGGTGGCACCACTATATCTTAAAATAGAGTATAATAATAGAACATAAAACTCTTAAATCTGAATGAATTAAGAGATGACCTTTCTAGTTTTCCTGCATTCCCACTCTTAAAGACAATCGTTGAATCCAGGCCCAGGCCACAATGGCCCAGTAGCAAGCCTTCCTTTACGACAACATACTGAAAATATATACATTAGTATATTATTGTCCACTTAAGCTACTCTTACCTAACATCAAATTTCCCTTAAAAAAAATATAACACCAAATTTCCTTTGTTGTTATTATTTTCTTTCTTTTTAGTAAACCAATATTTCTTCCTTTAAGAATTATGAGAATGAAATAAATAATTAAACAATGAGCCGTAAGCGTTACATAAAACAGATCATTAAGACTTGAGTTTTAATAGCAAATAAAAAAAAATACATCGTATTAGATTTCATAAAAAAATTTAAACCATTTTCCCCAGATTCCGGCGAGGTTAGGTACACTGGTAGCAATTTCCCTTCGTCAATTGCATTCACATCCCAACGTTGTAAGTAAAAAAAATTGTTATCATGAGAATAAAAACTAAAAATTGAGGACGTACATACATAAATTTTCAAGATTAAAATTAAAATTGTGAGTATTTATTTTTTATCATAATCATTCAAAATATAATCTAATCATTTATATTTTGGTCAAATTAAATTAAAATAAGTAATGCTACTTCAGTAACATCGTCCAAACAAAAAATAAACGGAAATCTATCAATCATAATTTCTTACACCATAAACCTATATTACACACTTTCATGCACTAACTAAAACATGTTTTCAGTACTAGATATAATGTCTAATTAAGAAGCAAGGAGTCTCATGCTAGCCTCAGCAAAACATTGAAAATATATAGAGAAAAAGAAAATAATTTATTTATTTATTTTCACCATCATTCCTATTCATCTATAAAGAGAGTAAAGTTAAAAAAAAATTAAGAAATTGCAAATTGCAAGGTATATACTTACAAGTTACTACTTATCCCTATAGATTTTTTCCATAGCCTATGACCTCCCTGATGTTCATATACTAGTACTCATCAATTAGGGGGAAAAAGAGTATTGATATCAACAACTGCAAAGGTAAATTAATACAATGTGACTCACCCTCTAGAGAGGTCCAAAGCCAGCTGAATCACAACCTTATATGGAAGTTTGTTCTGCCTATTTTTAAACAAATATTGTTTCAATGTTCCACCAGGAAGAAACTCAGCAATTACACAACACTCCTTGGAAGGAACAGGATTTTGACCACAGCTTGGCAGTTTGGCATGGGAATCTTAAGATTTGAAGTGTCCATTGAAGCTCCAATGAACTGTTGGAGAAATGATATGAACAATTACAAACTTGTACCACCTTGTTTTAGGAAGAAAATAAAAAGGAAAGAAGGGGAAAACACTAAACATGTTGCATGCAGATATTGCCAAGATAAGATGAGAGTGTAAAGACTATAAGCCTGTACTTTTGTGACATTTGGATGATCAAGTTTTTGCCATACAGTAACCTCCTGCCAAAATGATGCTCCTAAAGCAGCGATTTCAGCAGTAGTGGCAACAACATCCTCACCCCAGTCCAAGACTTTCACTAAAAAAAAATTCAACAAGACAATACAGTGAGAATTTCTTTAAACATAAAATGCTCTAAACCAAGACTGTTAAGTGTTTTATGTGCAGTAGCAGAAACATGATCCTGAATCAGGGGAAGCAATATATTTAAAAAATAAAAATTAATAATAAGGCATAAATTTTAAAATTATAAATTTTTGTATATTGAATATATTATGATTAAATATAAAAAAAATTAGGAAGTTGAATGTTCGAATATATAAAAACAGAAAGAACAAAATATAATAAACCAAAATATTTATTTATATTTTTTAAAAGTTAGGGTTGCATTTGCTCACCCTCAGACTCAGTTATATGAGAAGAATATTTCAAATCAACGCGCACATATCTTTTGAGAAAAGAAGAATAAAAAGTTTTTTCTTATAATAATGAAAGCTACAAAATTTGAATATAACACTTCACACAAACTAGTGTTGTCAAATAGCGACTATGGCCCATCATGACGGAACGACGTGGTGGATTTTTTGTCAACCTCCACAGGCAATTTGTGAAGGAACACCCGCCATGACAGCACCATAAGGCGCAATGACGTATTTATATGACAGAATTCCACCCATCTGCCATTAATAACAGTGAGACAAACTATCCAACTCTATCGCCACTAAACCAAACCCAAAAACAATTCCACAAGTCCACAACATGCATTACATAATAAGTACATTTTAATCAGCATAAGAATATAATACCTGCAACATCTTGATTGTCATAAGTACCCCTTTAGACAGTACTATAGGCCCCATTAGCTACAGAATATTGTAAATCCAATTTGGCCAAATCAACCTCCCATGCCTCTTTAGGCCTTTTTGCCTCAATGCTTTTGTATAAAATCCTGTTGAAGTGCTTTTCTAGCATGACATCCAAATCATCGTATCAATTTTATCTGCTCTAAAAATCATATTTTTGCTGCTAAGGTTTTAACTACTAATTAATCATCTTTGATTTCAAAGGTACAGCTTCCAATCCCATCTTCGATGTCACCCCACCTTCTGAATGCATCTCGATCGCCCAAATTTGACGACCTCAAATTCCAAAATAAATTTGCAAAACAAATTTGGACAATAATAAAACTAATTAGAAACCAAATTATAATTACGTCACTACATTCTTGGTATTTGACAACCTCTAAATATCATAACTTTTAGATTGTTTTTGTTGCTGTGTTTGGCAAGAACTAACAGACGGGGGATAAACATCGTACACTAACTAACAGAACAGAGGATAGCTTAAAGTTGATGAATAATGAATGAACTAGCAAATAAACTTATAGCTGATAGCCAAATCAACAGTTAAAATAACTAATAAATATAAAGTAATATAAAATACATGTTTATATGTTTTTTATATTATTCTATTTATGTGTTGTTGTATAGTATTTATTTTAACATGTTTGATATTTTAAAAACTAAAATATTGATTTTTTAATTATATACTTTTTAAATAAATAAATAAATGACATGTTCATGTGATTTTGTTATTTTATATAGCCCACAAGAAATGTTAAGTGATACATGAGTAAAAGGTACGGGAGTTAAAGATTTTTTGTTCTATAAATAAGTAAAAAAGAAGAAAAATTTAAGGGTAAACATGAGAGCAAAATAATAAATTATTTACTATAAGTTCAAATGTTACCTCAAACTATATCCAAAAATCCTACAAGCCTATAAGCAGGGGCGGAAACAGGGGGGCTAGGGTGGGCCCCGCCCCCCATAAAATTTTACTAATATAAAATTATATATATATATATATATTAAAAATTAAACAATAATTTAATAATAAAAAAAGTTATATTACATAATATAATAAAATATAATATTTTTTAATATTATATAAAATATTTTTGAAATTGCATTACATAATATAATAGAAATCTTTAAGATTACATTGCATAATAAGATAAAATATTTTTTAAGATTGTATTCAAATATAGTATAAAATATTTTTTAATATTGTATTCAAAAATAGGATAGAATATTTTAAAGATTGTATTGCATAATATAAAATATATTTAAGATTGTATTGCATAATATGATAAAATATTTTTAGGATTGCATTCAAAAATTGTTTAAAATCGTACGCTTAAATTAGTATAAAATATTTTTGTGTTGATAATATGTATTCCATTCCAAATAATATTAAAGCTTTAGAGAGTTTATATTTGCATCATTGAGAGAATTATTATGAGATCATATAGAAGCGTTTGACAAATCTGATTCTTAACTCTCCATCAGAATTTTAAAATTTTAAAGGTACTTATTTATTATTATAGTGAAATTGTCCATTGGATTGATTATCTAATTTGGACGTTGTGATTTTTTATCCAATTAGGTTTTTTAGGCTAAAACTGATTGTGTCTTCTTTATCTTTTATCTCCATATTATTACTTTGATTTTGATTTTAAATTATAAGTTATTTTATTAAAACTCATTAGACTTTGTCAGCTTGTTCATCAACCCATCATGTTTGTAATTTGTCTGTCTGTGGTTTGTGGTTTGCATTTTTTATATTAGATTTGTATTATCTTCATAGTACTTTATTTAAGATATAATTTTTTTTTATGTTCGCCCCCCTCAAAAAAAAATTTGGTTCCGCCACTGCCTATAAGATAAAAAATTTATTATTAAACACTTTAGTAAGAAGAAAAAAGAAAAGAATCTGTTATCCAAAAAAAACTAGCTAATCCAAGGTTTAGTTAAAACTTAATCCAAAATTTAAGATGATAAGTGTATACGATAAAAAAAAAAATAGTGTATATAAGTAAAAGATGATGAATGAGTCAGAGATATATTAAAGGGGGTCAATTTTTTTCTTACAAAATTATTTAATAAATGAAGAGTTTCACGAAAATGTTTATTGTTAATTTTATATATAAAATTATGCCTAAAATTTACTACAACGAGAAAATTAAGTAAACATCAATTCAACGCCTTATTTTTTATTCACTTTTCTCTACTAATTCTCACATATAAATATACAAAGAGTCTTGAGGGAGGGAGCCAAATCCCTCCTTGGTCCTAGAAGACAATTATCATCGGATAAACTAATTTTTGGATTGAATTAAAGTCAAATTTAAATTCTAAAGATTAAATTATATTTTTTAAATTTAAAAATAAATGAAAGACCGATAGCAATCTATAAGGACACTCCCAACAATATGTCCGTACGATTCAAACCTAGAATTCTCCTCATCAACCACCTATTCTGTTGACTATCCTAATAATTAAAAGAAAAACCTGATTAAAGAAAAAATCTAAACTATCGATTGGAAATCAGTAAGACCCAATTCACACAATAACATGACCAAGACCTACAACAAAGGGAATCAAGGGTTTTAAGGGGACAAATAATAAAAAATGATCCATGCCAAAAATGGTACAAATTACAATGAAGAAAATTAATGGAGTGAGATTTAAAACATGAAAGTTCCTATGCGGCTATGCTACCTTAAAAGTTTAAGAATTTTGGTATACTTATTTCTTTAATTAATAATTGTTTATACATTTTAATTTGTATTTTTCATTTTATATTAATATTAATGTATTATATTTTTTTATTTTAACAGCTATTTTTTATTATTAAATTATTTTTTATTATTAATATTAAAATAATTTATCAAATATAATTAATTAATAATATTGTATGAAATTATTAATTTACTTAATAATAACTTAAAGATTAATTTAAAATATTTTAAAATAATTTAACATTATTTGATAAATTTTAATTTAATATTATTTATTAATATTAGTAAAAAATATTTTAATAATTTTCTTAAATAGATATATGTAATACATTTTAACATTTTTATTTAGATTTAAGTCTTTTATATTATTTTTAATTTATAAAATAAATAATAATCCTTAACATTATAAAAAAATATAGAAAATATTAAAAAAATAAACATTAAATTAATAATAATAATTTTTTTAAAATTTTATTTATGATTTTGAAATTTTAAATAATTTAGGACTTTTAATAAAAAAATTAAAATATTTACGATTTTAAAGTCGAATTAAAAAGTAAAAATCATAAATTTTTTTATGATTTCATTAAAAAAAATCATAAAATAATTTATGTTTTATATTCAGAAATAAATCAGTAGATATCTTATAACTTTTTTATTAATTTAAATTTTACTCTTATTTGATAATTTAGAAAAAAAAATTGCATCCTTTTGATCGTTTCGCCATCTTTTCTGCACCTTCTATGTTTTTCTGAACAATTAAGTTGATTAGAAGCTAAGTATTTTACTGTACCGCCTAGGAGTTTTATTATATTTTATTGTATTGTTTTGCCTATAAAAGTACATCCCTGTAAAAGTTTGTGAAAAATGGAATAGAGTGAATGAATGAGAGATTAAAGTGAGAAAATCTTCTCCTATATACGTGAATGTGTATTTTTACTCAAAAGTTAACAATATATAGCCAATATGGAAGATTATGCATACAATCTTTTATATTGAAAGAAAATAATAAGGACAAATTTATGTGGTTCTTGAGTAACACATTTCTTAGAAAAATAAATCTTGTGCAGATACCACTGATTCGATGTAAGGCTTAAAAAAATAATGAACTCCAATTTCTTTTCTTCTTTTTTAATAAAAAAGTAAGATAAAAATATGATTTTAATGTGAAATCATGGCAAGCTAAAGGTACTGTAATAATGTCTAGAAAATCTGAAAATACTACAAATCATGTTTCACGCACGCTGTGTACCGTTGTCTTATGCCATAGTTATTTTGTGTATGGATATCTCTTGCGAATACTATTTATACAAACAAGCTGTTTCAAAGGACTTAGGTTTAGATTTTTTTAGTTTTTTATATAATAATATCATTTGTTCTAAACAAATATAATTATTGTTGTCATTTTTTTTTAAAAAGAAAAGTGCCTACATATTTTTTCTCTTCTTTATTCAAGAATAATAATAAAAGATTTATTATTAATAATTGATTGAGGATGTCAAGAGAGAACTTATTAAAGAAAAAAAAAGGATATTACATTCACACAAGAGATAATTATTTTTTTTATTAGAAAGATAAGAATATCTTATAATATTTAAACGTAAATAAGTTTCCTTAGATTATTAGTTTGAACCACCCGAAAAAGAGTTATCAAATTTCAATCATATAAGATTCAATTTTTTTTTTACTGTCTCATGTAAGATTCATAGCTCGTTATAAGCTATACCAATACGTATACCAGTACAACTATAAAGTATCAGCTATGTTTGAGAGTTATATATATATATATAAATTCATACACAGTGAATCTTAGAACAGCTTTAAATAATCAAAGGAACTTTTCTTTTTCGGGTTTTCCCTCTCGTTATTTACCTCAATTAAAATAAATAAAAAGCACATAGGAATCTCTTAGATCACCGTTCCTTCAGTAAGCAATCATTCCTGCACATATCATTAGTTTTTCTATATATATATAATCAAGATAAGAATCTCTGTAAGAAATAACGTTAAAGTTGGTGTTAGATAATTTTTTTTTTATAATATTAATGTGGAATATTTATTATCTTTCTTTCGGCAATAAACTAAGTTAAATAACCTATGGAGGAGTTTCTCTTTTCAATCATTTTTTCTCATTGAAAAGACTCAAATTCAAAGACAACTCAATTCATACTAACGATATATTGGTAAGTTGGTATAAAGTGTAAATGTTCTCAGTTCCCCGTCTTAAACACTGTTCATATAAATTTTTAAATTTACATTGCAGCTTAGCTGAGATGAAAAGAGTAGTGGTGAAAAAAAATAAAAAAGAGATAGATACAGATAAAAAAAATGAATTAAAAATGTGTTATTTGGATAAATAGAAATTAGAAATAAAAAAGCCAAGAAAATTCACTCTATTTATTTAAAATAATTAAAAGAGAGAATAAAATAAATAAAAAATTGTATAAAAATTATAATGATTAAAAAGCTATTTTTTTTAAAAGACACAATTATATTTTCTTCCATTTTTTATAATGACTATGTATGGAGAATAAAAAAAATCATTTAATGATCTATATTTATTATTTTCATAATTATAATAGTTTATATATATATATATATAATAATAATAATAATTTATATCTATTATTCTCGCCATAAAAACATTTATGTATATGGACCTCATTATAAATCACGACAAGATATGCGTGGAACAAATTATGCGCATCTATCCTCTTTCGAAATGTCCATGCACGAAACTACTTTGAGAAACATACATGAGAATAGACATGAGAAGTAAATTTAATATATAAGGATCTCCCAAACATAAAGGATCTAGATGTAAATTTCTAATGGATTATATACATATTCCCCGGATCGAGATTTGATTAACTAGATTACCACTTCCCTGACTGTGTGTCACAATCTAGGACACCTAACCCTTCTTGATCTTTGATATATTTTTCAATTAATATATGAGGGTTTCGGTCTTTTTCTATTTACAAGGTTTTCGGTCTTTCTTTTGGCCGTATACATGTAAGAAACAACGTCCAGGAATTAAGAAGTGATGAACCCAAATAATCTCCATTATAATATTTAGGATATGTTTGGATAAGTTTATTTAGAAATATTTTTTAAAAAAAATAAAATAATTTTTTTTAAAAGTAAAAATAAGTTATATATTAGTTAATTTTTAGAAATTCTCTAATATAATTTCTCTAAAAGATGAGATGACATTTACAAATGAGCTAATAAAAAACTCATTTTAACTTATGAAGAAACTCATTTCCTTTTCTTCTTTTTATTTTCTTTCTCTAGAAGTACTTCTAAGAAGATTACATCCAAGACCCTTAATCAATTTATTTGTATTTTGTTAGTCCAGAGACTTTGACACTTCACCCGAAAACCTCCTCCAACACTTGGCTTTTTTATTTGTTTATTCAAATATCACAAATCAGTGATCTTAGTTTAATATTTTATCATACACAAGAGAACATGTGTCATATATATATTTGCATATATATGCAAATTGTTGCAAACAATTTGCGTCGAATAGGATTTGACATATATATAAATTCGTATTTATACAGGTAGAGCCTACGGTCAAGTGCAACCTTGAACATTTGTCGGTCGATTTATCCACAAAAAGACCAAGAATCATGAAACCAGTGAGAATGCATATATAAAGTGCCAGCCATATAGCACGTGACAGAAAAAGTAGCCATGCTACTCAAATACAAGACACTATGATTTCGCATGAACTTCACCTCACAGAGAATGTGGGGAGGATCTTTAAAATAAACCAAATTAATCAAATTAAAAGATACACCAGTCACCACCATGCTAGCATGCTTGACCCTTCACAATTTCATCATTATTTCACCTTTTTTCTTCTTCTTCTTCTATTAATTAATGCAATGGGGGTGGAATGAGTCACGTGACCAAACACGTCCCTTTAATGACTTTATTGGCTTATGGTCCACTTGCCCTACTGAAGGAGGGTGACCCGTTTGTTTGGTATATATTGGTACCCGAAATTTGAAAAGGAAAGAAGGTAACGGTGGATTCAGGGAAGACAGAGACACGCATCACAATTCACAAACATCTTAATTTTGCACCTCTTCCTCGCATGCATAAATTTTGGTTTTATAGTGGTGTCATCATGAGTATATGATTCGCCGCTTCTCCAATTGTTGGGGTTCAATTAATATATTCTTATTATTGTCCTATGTTTGTTTTCCTTTTATTTTTTAGTTTAATTAATCACAAATTATTATTAATTTTTAAAAAATTATTTTTTAACTAACATAATTAAAATATTTAACTCTTCAGTAAAATTTTGAAATACCTCCACAAATTCAAGTTCTTTGATTCAAGTATGAAAATTATTTTTGATCCAAAAGTTAACTACACTTAAAGATTTTTTTCCTTTTTCAAAATGTGTAAATTATTTTAAGCTATTAGTGTATGAATTATTTACTTCTTTTCTTTTCGTTTCATGCTATAACTTACTTTATCATGTCTATTGTCTTCACTATCTTTCTTTTTATATCTCTATACTCATGCATTCGGAAAATAGTGCATGTCACCATTTTCCTAGTATTTACGGGGGTCGTGAAATTAATCTATGCACATTATCGTCTTTTTCATGTTTTTATTATGATATATTGGTTTAATTTAAAATGAAAATTAACAAAATACGAATAAAATAGGCTTATTAAAATTAATAAATTGAAAATTAATACGGCAAAAACAAATACCAAATTGAAGCTGGTTTTAATAAATAATAATATGTTAAAGTTGATAGTGTAATATTTAGAATTGACTGTTAAGTACCTACTAATTAGGATTAAGTCAACGTCTACATTAAGATTATTTCCATATCCTAACAGAATACTAAAAAATTGAAGTGAAAGCTCAACAAACACATAACGCTTTGTGTTAGTTGTTGGACGCCCTTTTCAATTTCGCCCTGCCAAGGTAGCAGTTTCTTTCTTTGTTCATAGGGGTGGCAGCTTCGGTCCAAGTTTTTTCCAATAATTATGTTATTATGAATAAGATTAATGGGAGTTGATATATGTGTTTTGATATGAACCTTTTTCTATTCAGTGGGTAATCGTTTAATAATATATGACATTTTTTTAATGATTTAACTTTAAGTATTCTTGGAAAAATGAGGACATGTATTTACGATATTAATGGCATTAGCACTGATTATTCTTCCAAAGTCGAATTAAGTTTAATTAAGTTGAATTGAAAATTAAAATAATTCAATTTAACCTGGGTTACTTACACTCTTATTAGCTGGTGTGCATGAATTAAAAGATTTTTTTTATTAGAAATCATATAAAATCGCATTTAAAAAATATAATTTTATATATTCCAATAAAAAATTATTCTTTTATTTTCTTAAGCAACACAGCTCTGAAAACATTGATCAATTTATCAAATTTTATATAAGGACGAAAATAGTATTAATAATAAAGAAAAAAAATGTTCATATGTTATTAACTTATTACTCTAAATTCTTAACCCATTAAAGTGCCGACGTTCTTCCTTTTAAACACCTATCATTATCATTTAATGCGGCCACAACTATCATGTGATAATTGGAATTTGATGCTTTTATGAGTTTTATCACTGCACACTAAACAAGAAAAAATCCACTCAGGAAGCAGTGAGAATAAAAAAACACATAAATCATAATACTACACAATAACTAGTCACGAAAAGAAAAATCCACTCAGCAAGCAGTGAGAATAAAAAACACATAAATGATA
This sequence comes from Glycine tomentella, assembly GCA_007407185.1. NCBI lineage: Eukaryota > Viridiplantae > Streptophyta > Magnoliopsida > Fabales > Fabaceae > Glycine > Glycine tomentella. The sequence goes on from PYAF01005867.1 coordinate 1,111,405, forward strand.
AGTTACAATAGCGAAAAAAAAAACAGTAGTAAATGATACGTTACAATAGTGAAAAAAAACAATAGTAAAAAAGAGAGAGTGATAATTGCTATTTATAAGTAAATTATGTATTTAAATTATATAATAATTATTTTTTTTCTTTTTTAATTTTTTTTGTGATTGAAATATAAGAATTTAACTTGTCTGAGCTTTTATCCAATAAATACTAAAATTGGTTGATTTATAGAGTATTAGTTGAATTTTTTATTTTAGGATTACACATTAAAGATTTGAAATATGGATTGAGGATTTGATCTTAGCACATACATATGGTTTTAAAGTATTGTCAATATAAAAAAGTTCAATAAAACAAAATTTTGATTATATGAAAGGGTGAGGCAAAATAATCATAAAAAGGAAAAGTCAATGAGAAATCCAAGGCACAAAAGAGATAAGAATTCACTCCACAAGCTTATGCCCCTTTTTATATCAGTTTTCTTTATTATCTTTCACCATTGTTCTCTTTTGTTGATTGTAAAATCACTCATTGTCGAAGGTTCAACAATCAAACACTCATGATGTAACAATTTTTACTATCTATTTAATGTTATTTCCATATTATTAATTTTTTTTTCTGAATCTTCTGTCATGTTTGTGGTCTGATCATTCATATGCATATAATGTTACGAGAGTTTATGCATTAAAAAATGTATTTACTCTGAGAACGAATTGGGAAAGAATATCTAAACAATTCATATATAGGGTTAGGATGACATTGTTCAGTCTTAAATATATATATATATATATATATATATATATATATCTATTCTTAAAGCAAATTATTTAATGTAGCTTGATAAGGGATTAAGAGTAAAATTAAGTAAATTAGACTATTTCATACGAGAGATAATGGTTAAAGTAAATTAGACGATAAAACTAATACGTAAAATAATATTAAATAATAAAAAATCATTAACATTGCATCAAGAGTAGTTTTGGTAGGCTGAATATCTAACATATCACATAATCTAGCATCTTGTCTTTAATATATTTTTATTTTTTTAAAAAAAATTATATATACTTACATTATCACATGCAAATCCCAAAATTATTCTATTAATTATTTAAAATTAGACATATACAAATTCCAAATATAATTAAAGTCTATAAGAACTCAACACTCCATCTTACTATTTTATTAGTACTTAGAAGAATTAGTACACTTTATCAAAGAGATAACATAGGGGCAACAACATAATTTAGAGGATGTTTGGTTTATTTTTTACTCAAAGTTATCTAGTAACTAATAATACAGTCCAAGTGTTCAACAATGGTATCATGCAAAAGAAAAAAAAGTGATATCAATCCAGATAAAGTCAACAATATCAATAACATATAATTACACAGTATAATATAATATAATATTGTTTTCACTTTTCACATAAATAATTACACATATAACAGTACATGCTATAACACAAAAAATGCTATAATATGCACTAAGATGAATCTAGTAGTAGAAATTTTTAATAATATACACAAGTTCTTAATTATTTTTTTTGTTACCGTTATTTTAAGTAGTAATAAAAATATACATGCTATAATAAGATGAACGTCTTTTATAATGTAAATTACAAATACTTTTATATAAAATAAGTTTATTAATTTTTTTATTAACTATTTTAATTCAATGTAATAATTTTATAATAATTATATTAAAAATCATATTAGATATAATCTTTATTAGTTAATAATGGGTTATTTTATTTAAATTTATTTTAATAATTTTTTTGTTTTTATTTTTTAGTATGTTTGTTTAAATCATTTATGTTTTATTTATTTATTTACTTATTTTAAGAAACAAATTTTATCTATTTATTAAAAAATATTTTATTTTTTACTTTATAATTTTAAACAAACTACCCCAATATAACTAACAACACAGATCCATTAAACTCTAACAAAGTAGATAATTCCTCGTTCTTATATTCTACTATTTGATAACATGAAAATAGGAAAGGAAGATAATATTTGTTGTTTGGGCATTAAAAAGAAACATTGGTTGGGTTGAATAATTATGATACTGCTATTTTTTATTTATTTATCCTTTTAACAGTCTCCCTAGTCCCTCTTATTTCTTTTTAATTAAATATTTTTAATTTTTACTTTCCTTTTATTTCCATTTCCGTAATATATATATTTTTAAATCTTTTTTCACTCTAGAGTATACAATAGTAGGAATTAATAGAAGGGGGGATGGTAGGGTCGGGGAGAGAATATAGCTTCTCCCGCCTCTCCAATTCTTGAATCCGCTGAAACAGTAAAGTAACGAAACCCCAACCCTTCCTTCCCTCATTTTCATTTTTCAGACACAGCACAACACTCTCGCGTGTTGTTATGTTGATGTTTCCTCTCTCGCTCTCTGCAAACAACAATGGACACGCCAGATAAGAGCAAGATCAACACCCCTCTTTCCCAATTTGAGGTTTTCCTTCTTTCTTTGCATGCTCTTTCACCCCTATTTTCTTTACTTTTCTTTTTTAGGTTAAAAACCGTTTTTTTAATTCATGCTCAAGTGCTAGTTAAACCCTCAACTTCTGTGTTCTTGATCACTCCCCAACTTCAATTATTCAACACCATTTGTATTTTTAACCAAATTGGGAATAGTCCCTTTTCTTTGTTCACTTAATTTTTCTGCTTGTTTTCTAGAGTATATATATGCCAGTAAAGAAAGTTATTTTTCTAACCCCAGATTCGATTGCTTCTGAAGTTTAAGTTGATTTTTTCTTCTTCTCCTTCCAATTTTTTTTTTTTTTAAAAAGTCATTTTGCCATTTTGGTCTTCATTTTAAGTGTTTTTTTTCTCCCTCTAAATCTTCTGCCTTTTGGTCAACGGTCACTTCTCCTGTAGGTTTTGTGCTTGAAAAAATTTAGGCTTTCATTTTTGCCATCATGCATCTATAACCTGCTTTGTTTTTAGTTATAATGGAAGCATTCCCTTTGTGATTTGGTTTGTTAACCGATTAATTTGTAAACTATTTTCTGATTTGCCCTTGTCTTTCATCATGTTCATGCATAAAAAATTTTCTTTTACTTCACCAGTTTAACCTTATTTTTATGCAGGATTCGCCTGTATTTAACTATATCAGTAATCTATCTCCTATAGAGCCCGTTAAATCTGTTCACGTTACTCAGACATTCAACTCATATAGCTTTTCATCCCCTCCATCTGTTTTCACATCACCCCATGGCAACTGTCACAAGGAATCCAGATTCCTCAGGAGGTAACGGTGAAATCTTCTTCTTTATTTCCCCTTTTTTCTTTTTCCTGTTTATTTTTCTTGATGATTGTGAGTGGCATTGGTCTATATAGAATTGTAGATGTTTCTGTGACGTTTTTTTTTTTCATTATTGTTCTCTGTTTTTTTGTAGGCATAACCTTTTGGAGACATCCAAACCTAAGGTTTGGTCTGAAGATGTAAATAATGTTTATTCATCTGAAGAGACTCCTGCAGATTCAACTCAAGCATGTCATGAATCAAGTGAGCAACAGGAACATACTGCTCAAAAGATTTCCATTGGAGATGCCTCAATTGAGGCATGTAACGAAAACCCAAATGTCTCAATTGCGCTTCCACAAGTCTTAAAATGTAATTTGGGTAGCCCTGGGTATGAACCTCTACTCTGCTGTGATGAGGCTAACTCTCTTTTGGAATTGCCCGGCAATGGCAAGCCAGCATCAGATGTTGCTTATGTTCCAGAAGACTCTGAAAAAGATTCAATTGAGGGTGAGATGCATCTTCTGGGGTTATGTCAGATTAAGGAGGCAAAAGTTGATGACCCAAATTGTGGTGTGGATAGTTTAATTACTGAAGTCTCTGATCTGTTAATGCTTAGCCCCCCAAATGTGACAGAAGCTTTTAGGGGTTTAAATAAACAATTAAATCCTTCAATAGAGCTTAGCAATTTCATGGCTATGATACCACAATCTGCCACCAATGATGGTCAACAAATGCACATTGGTAATGCAGTTGCTTCTGGTTCAGAACATGAAATTGAAGATCATCCTTCTGAATCAGCAGCTGCCACAGGCACAGGTCAGAGACAGGACAATCTTGCCAATGTTGCTTTGGTGGCTAGCCATCCAAGTGAAAAGATGGATAATAAGGTAGGAAAATGAAGTCTGTTTGACTTGCAGTGAATTGTGGATATCAGAGTTGCATGTAGTTGGATGTTTCGTGAGTGTGCGTCAAAGGCATTTCTAGACTACTTTTCATATACACTATCTCATGCTTAATTATATGTGTAACTTATTCCTGCATTGTTTATATATGAAATTTATAATTCTGGGAAAATGCTATATGACTGGGTTGTTGTCAATCATTACATTCAAAGCACACTTTATAATTTTTTTTTATCATTATTATGATTTTTTCTGCATTTTGCATTCTTCCCTAACAAATTTCATAGTAGGGTGTCAGACTAATGTTTATATTCTTTCATGGTTTATAAATTTATGATGAGACTTGAATATTTTTCTTTCTCTCTACTTGCGTCATTGTTTTTATTGTTGAACACATCAATCAATCTAAAAGTACTTTCGTCTTTGTATTTAGCTTGTTTATGTGAGACACCGTGGTATACGGAGACGCTGTCTAGATTTTGAGATGGCCATTGTGCAAAGGAAGAACCCAGCTGATAATTCAAACACCAACTCAAGTACAGCAATATCTGATGTGAGGAATGTTGGTAATGAAAAGCAACTGCTTCCGACAAAACACAGTGGGGATTCACGGAGGTGTATTTTGCCAGGAATTGGTTTGCACTTGAATGCACTTGCAAACTTAAAGGATTGCAAAAACATAAAAATTGAAAATTTGTCATCTGGAAGGCAACCTAATCTGCCCGGCTCTCCTTCATCCGTGCAACTCTCTGCAAGCCAAGAACATCAACAATCATTGGTACCTGCATCGGCGGAAATAGATTTGGTGCCATCAGAGAATGAGGTTCAGCCTAGTCACGATTGTACCCAGTCATTGGTTCAGATGGCTGGTGAAGATTTCCAGCAGAATAGCCCGAAAAAGAAAAGGCAAGTACAATTGCTGATTATCGATTCTGCTTGATAATCTTCATTCCATTACATTTTAGCTTTTCCTTTCTTCGTTGGCCTGATACTAAGCTGGATTTACAGGTTCAAGATGGAGCAAGCTGGGGAAGGGGAGTCTTGCAAGCGTTGTAATTGTAAGAAATCAAAATGTTTGAAGCTGTAAGTTGAAAGAAACACTCCTCTTTTCTTTTGGGTTAGAATACTATCATATGCTGCAACGACCTTTGATTTTTATAGTTGCTTTTACTAAACTGTTTTATTGTTTTTTTGATTTCTTTTTTCGGAAAACAAGGAGTTTACTGTGTCTACTTTTTCTTCATGAAGTTATGAACTCTGGTTGTTGAAGAAGTAAATGTAGACTTTCACCGAAGCCTTATTTGTTGAGTCAATTAAGTCAGTTAGATATGCATTTGCACTTAGAAATATTGTGTGCAACACTGCAATTCACTCAGCTAGGCATGTTGCTTAACATTGCCTCTTAAGCCTTTTTTTTTCCATGTTAAATCTAATCTGTAATCACTCAAGTGACTTCTTAGGACTTAGGAAGTATTAACAGCCTAAATTGGAAGGATAATTTGTTAAAAGGATTAGTTGGTGTGCATGCATACAATGATTGTTCTAGGAACTTCTATATATAATGGTCAGTCCTGGTGATTTCGTGCCTGTGAATATTAACTGCTAGCTGGTAGTTAACTTGAAAATCTTGGTTATGGGATCTGGGAAGCTCCTTGTCAGCCCTGTCCTATAGAGACTGGCTAGAACATTTAAGGATTGTCCTAGTTGATTTGGTTATGTGCTGTGTAAATAATGTTTACCTTTGTGTAAGTGGTCAGGTTTTTAAATTGAGCTTCATCTGCCTCTTGAAATGCTGAAATGCAACAGCTAAACATTTAGCTGAGGAGTTGATCTGGTTTTGGGGAAGGAAAGTTCTTACAGATGACATCTGAGTCAAAATGATTTAGAAATATTTTATTTTGAATTGAAAATGTAATTTTACTATGTTTGGCCATCAAGGAAGGATAATTTTATAAGTAACTTTTTTTGTTTGAGCTTATGTTGGTGCTGGTATGATTTTCCATAGCCATTTCCATCATGTTTAGTTTAAATTATAAATCTAGTTTAATGCTTAATCTCATGATATTCTCACATAATGTTATTTGGAAATATCCTTCAACCAGTCCCTCTGACTAAAACCTTGAAATCAATGTCAGCTAAATTTTGTAACTCTAAATTTAAAATCACTTCCATCAAATAAATTGGTGTCATTTTATATCAGTCTTGCTTATGACTTGTGAGTACATATTACTCTTGCATGAAAGCTTAAGAAGAAATAAGGCTTTATTATCTTTCTAATTAATCTTTTTTTTACCAGTTATTGTGAGTGCTTTGCTGCTGGAGTCTACTGCATAGAACCTTGTGCATGCCATGATTGCTTCAATAAACCTATTCATGTTGAGACTGTTCTTCAAACTCGCCAGCAGATTGAGTCTCGTAATCCACTTGCATTTGCTCCTAAAGTCATACGAAGTTCTGATCCTGTATCTGAAATTGGGGTCAGCAAATTAATATTTAACTTTATTTTCTCACTTACTAATTTTAAACCATTTTTTTTCATATATTAATTATTTTTTTCTTGCAGGATGACCCTAACAAAACTCCAGCTTCAGCACGACACAAAAGAGGATGTAATTGCAAGAAATCAAGCTGCCTAAAGAAATATTGTGAATGTTACCAGGTTTTCTTCCTGCTCTTATATCATGTCTGCCTTCAGTTTTAACTTGATTTAGGAACGCTTGTTATTTTTTTTTTTTAAAGGGTGGTGTTGGTTGCTCCATAAGCTGTAGATGTGAAGGATGCAAGAACACATATGGTAGAAAGGATGGTAAGTCTGTCTTTTATGCTGCAATAATTGGAGTTAGAAATTGCCAACGAAAACCATCAACTTTGATTACTCTTCTAAAAATTGTTTGCTGTTAGAGGTGACATTTTATTTTTGGCAATTTCTCTTTTATATTCAGGTTCTGTTCCTTCTGGATTAGAAGCTGAGCCCGAAGAAGAAACAGAAGCATGCGAAAAGGGTGTGGTGGAAAATGCTTCCCAGAAAACTGAAAGAAAGATTACCGAAGACCATCCGGACCAATCTCTTGCTACAACACCATTACCACTTTCGAGGTTTGATGTGCTGTGTTTTTGTCAGCTGAGATGATAAAATTAATGTCCATTATTGATCTTGGTTCATTTTATGTAACAGATCATTGCTTCCGTTATCCTTTTCATCAAAGGGTAAGCCACCAAGATCTTCTGTTATTACCATCTCCAGTTCCGGATTGCTTGTGGGGCAAAAGCTTGGGAAATCAAATGCTCCGGGGTCTCAACCTCAACCTAAATGTGAAAAGCCTTTGGAAACTGTTCCAGATGACGACACTTCTGTCACCTGCATCAAAACTTCTTCTCCCAATGGCAAGAGGATCTCCTCTCCTAATTGTAAGGTTGGATCATCACCTACTCGCAGAGGTGGGAGGAAGTTAATATTACAATCTATCTCTTCATTTCCTTCTCTCACCCCTCACCATTAGAATGAGAATCTTCTTCGGCTTAAGTTAGCCTCCCCCCACCCCTCTTCCCTTGGTTCACGTTTGCAGTTTGTTGAAGTTGGAGCTATATGCTTAGGGTGAATGTACATGATTGTTTTTCGTTTTATTGTCGAAAAAAAATGTTTGTTGCGTTCATTTCATAATGTACAACTTCAGTTGTATAATAGTATCTATCTTAACTGATGGTTATCATCACTCCTAAGAGTAGTACTTGGAGAATGATTTGTTATTAAGTCCCTATTGGTCATGTTGGACTATTCCTTTTAAATTTGTTACATGAAGTAAATGTGGTGGGTGCGGTGGCAGTGAAATAGATCTAATTAAGCATATACTATTAAAATTTCCTTATTGTATTGGTAAATGTTGCTCCTTCAGTGGAATAAAATATTAGTTGCGAAATTTGTAAAAGATGGCATGTTTCTAGAAACTTAGCAGCACGGCAGCACCACTTAATTGCTTGACTAGAAGTTACTTTGAGTGACCGCTAACCATTCTTAATTGCTTTTCTAATCAAATAGTTTTTTTCTTTTCCTAGACGAATCAATGACTTGAGAAAAGACATCGGAGTCAGCTACAAGGAAGGATCATATGGGCGAGGTAAAGCGGATACCTGAGACCATAATCCAATGACTGATGAATAGGAGTAATCACAATCTTAAGAATACAACAATCTTTGGCTAATTTGGTTCGGTGAAAGGTGTTGTCATTTGACGAAAAAAATAAATAAATATAGAGAAATGATGAATTTTTTGTCTTTTCATCAGTGCTTATTAAATAGGGAATAATCTGGATCTTCCTTCATTTTCTTTTTCATTTCTAAACTAAACAAAGTTGAAGGCATGGAGAAATATTCAATATAAAGAAAATATTACTTCATTCATCAAATATAATAGCTCGCCAGCTAGTTTACTTTAGAGTATTTTCATATTTTGTTTCCTCCTTAAAAGTTTAATTGGGCGTTTCGAAAATTCATTTATATTTTAAATTGATTTTTTTAGCTTAATTTAATAAATTACTAAAGGCTTTTATGTAATTACTTAAATGTGAATATACGTACATGAAAAATGATTAATTCATCCATATATTATAAATTTTGTACCAACTCTTCATTTTTACCCTTGCATTGCACTGTCGTCCTCGTCCCGCATTACACCACCATTACGGTCCCATGCCATCGCTACCCCCACCCATTGTCAAAGTTGAAACCAGACCCTGCAACTTCATTAATAGTTTGACGAGACTAAGTTAGTTTAGAGTTTATTTGATTACTTTGTTTGACCAAATAAGTATTTAATAAAGAACTCGATCATTGTTGTTGTGGAAAAACCACGTTTTAACGTGGTTTTAATAGATCCATCACATTTTTTAAGGTATCTAAATGTTACATAATTTACTTCAACTAGTTTAATTGTAACATAGATGATTAGTTTTTCCAACTTGCTTGTGGCTTATTAGCACATTACTTTTTTTGGCCATATTTATTCTTAATAGTTTAATATATTTTTATTTTTACCTTTTTTTTAATATTAGGTTAAAATTTCTTTTCACCTCTTCACCTAATAAAAGTTTCTTTTCATTACCATCTTATGCCCAGAGCCTAGCTGTTGACATTAATGTCTATTTCATTAAAGTCCTCTTATATGTGTTCTTATTTGACTTATCATCCCTCTACTCCTTATTAGTATTGTTTTAGGGATATACCTTTCATTTCATATTTTCAAAAGTTTTAAACTATTTGGTGATCTCAAATGAATTTTCAGAAACTTGATTATCTTTTTTTTTTTTTTTTTGTAAAATTTTGTTTCTTTTCTTCATTAATCTTTTACACTTTGCATTGATATCCAATGCTTTTTATATGTTTGTGGTAACTATTTTTTTTTTTTATATATATCATCATAAATAATTTTTACACTCTTTGATTATACAATTGAATACGTATAAGATTAATATTTGCTTCAATATTGATAACGAATATGAAACCTAAGTCTTCATGCTTGTTATCCTATTCTTCCATCACTAGGTCAATCCTACTAAATTTTAAATACTTTAAAGATATATGTTTTAATTTACTTTTATCACCAATAAGAATAGTTTTGTCTTAAATATTAAAGAAAACTATATTTTTCACATTTCAATTATATTTACCCTATAATGCACAATATATACGTGTTAACCATTTTTCATTCTTTAATTCAAAGTAGTAGCAATATAACTTATCAAATTATAAGAGTTGAACTCAATTTTCGCTGAATCTTACCCAGTTACCCTACATCGAAAATTTATTTCATGCTACTTTTACACAACCACAGCAAAGTATTATCAGTACCACAATAGAAAATGGAAAAGATTAAACTATTAACAATATTATGATACGCGTTAGCTGTTAATACGTGAGGTGGTGATGAAAAGAAATGGAAATCTTGAATTCCTTTTTGGTGTTAATTCCTCCCTTTACAGTATATATATATGCCATGAATTTTATAATGCATATCATCGTCCCCAACATCCCCTCCACTCTTTTCTCTTTCCCCGAACTTTTAGCATGATATATGCCCTGCTGAATTGGCCAAGTAGATTTGATTTTGATAAGTTTATGGCAACTTTTCAGAATCTAAGGAGGGGGGATGGAGTGACCACGCCTAGCACAACTAGTAAGAAACGAAAAAATAATATGATTCATATCTTTTTATGAAATAGCTAGGGATGGGACCATTGTGTCACCTTTCCATAATTCAAAGACAAATTGCACCTCCATATAGTTGGTAGGGGTTGTGGTAGCTTGTAAGTGAGTGTGAATTAATAAAGAGAGCTAGGTACATAAAGTTTTCCATGAGAAAATCAACATATATTATGTGTGTGTACTAATATATACACGTCTCATTCATCTTTTTTTCACGACCAATAATGTTAGAGAGAGGGGGGAAGAGTGGAGAAAAATCACATCATGTGGGTCGGTAATGATGTACAGCCTCTGTAAGTGCTGTCTTAAAAGAATGGTAGGTTTGTTTGGGAGTAACATCTTAAAGAAAGAAAGAAGAATGCTATAGGATCAAATTTGTCTACTTTGCTCTCGATCCTCCAACCTATAGAAAGCCTATGTTACATTGTTAGTAAGTGTTATCTTGTGTAGAAATTTGTAAGATTTATGACTTAAATAAATTAAAGTGATAAATTATTTATCTAAGTTTGGAATAAGGAAAATAAGTGGAAAGAATAGCTGAGCCCTCGTATTTATTTTAAAAAAAGTGTATATATATATATATATATATATATATATATATATATATATATAGAGATAGATATTATGATTTCCCTAAAAAAATAGATATTATGATAAAAATATGTATAGATGTCTAATGCTATTATATATTTTTTAAGGATTGCTATTATAAAATTATTAAAATTAACTTTCCTTGTTGATTTTTCTAATTTAGAAATTTATTTTAGAAGAATTAAATATGAAAAAGAATGGACAAATATTTTTTACTTAGATATTTGATTGGAAAAAAATGATCGATATTTTCTTCACCAATTTAGAATTAAAAATAAAGATAAGTCATCATAAGTATGTTTTAAATTGGTGATATAATTCTATGATCAATGTTGACTTAGTGGTAAAAAAAATTGAATAATTTGTATGAAATTTTAGGTTCAAATCGATCTCATTATCTCCACCATGCACCCCAAATAAAAGTTCTATCATGGATCTCAATCTTATAACACACGTTTAGAATATATGTATGTAATTTAATTATTTAACTGGTGCAATATAATTTAATTCACTGATTCAAAATGAATCATTTCCTTTCATTATCTCCCAAATGGATAGAAAGAAAACTTCCCTTTCGTTATTTTCTTTAAGAATAAGAATTCATTTAAGGGTTACCGTAAGAACTGTACTAAAGATATTTCAAAACAAGTAGATGAGCTAGTTATATTTTCATGTCCCCCTTCTACCAGTTACCCTAATCTAAATAAAATACCTATTAATATAAATTTTATATTTTGAAGTACAATTTTATTATTATTTAAAATTAATTAGACGTCGTAAAAACAATTTATTTGTTCTGCAAAAATAAGAATACTAGTTTTTCTGCAAAAATATTGAAAATTAAAAATCTAGCGAACCATGTGAATAGTTTGCCCCAGCCCCACACCTGTGCATGATTGTAAATAAAACACATTATATTAATATTTTTTTTCGTTGTTCTTCTTCACATATTTGATAATTATCTCATTTACAAATATTGTAGTATATATATAAAATGTATGAATATAACTTATCAGAAATAAAAACGCTAGGTCAAGATCCGCGTAGATCATTGCATGTGCAGTTCATTAAATCAACGGCGTTTCGAAGGGCACATGGGGGGTGCCCACCTGTATTAGGCCAGCAGAAAATCACATGCAAAATGTTTGACTGTTCAAAAATGAAAAAATTGGATATCCCATTGTTTGGGTTGGGCTCTAGTTATGCGAAGATAACATATAAATATACTATATGCAATCTTATTTTTTTATATATAAAAATATTATTTTCAAATTTAAATCTATATCAAATAAGTCATAAAAATATAATTTTACCAAAATTTCATCTCTTATTCTTTATATATAAAATATTATTTTTTAAATTCAAATACATAATCAACAAATCATCAAAACACAAATTTATTAAGATCTCATTTCCAAAATAATTCATTTTTAAGTATTTTTTTATTATTTTAGATTATTTGTGTGAGACTTTATTTGAAAGATAAAACATCATACTTTATATTTCATGATTATTTAAATATTTAAAAAATGACTTAATTAATAAAAGTTTCTTTTGTAAATAAAAAAATAAAAAATGAAAATAAATGAATTTTATGATAATTCACAAAAATATTTCAATTATATATTATTGGTATAAATTTTTTAATTATATATTTAAAATGTTTCATTATATTTAATATTGATTAAAAATTAAGTATTAATAAAATGAATTATAATATATATAAAATATGTATAAATTTTAAAAACAAATTAAGGAAGAAGGACCAGGTCACCCACACTCGTCCCTCTAAATCCGTTTTTGTCAATAAACCTTTTTATGTACACGTGTTTAGTGCGTGTCTATTTTCTAGCGTGCTTATTATATAAAAAATGAATAACAAGATTATATAAATGAAAGTAAATCTGAATAGCATTTTCTATATATTTGCTGAATATATAGAATGTTAAAATTATAGAAGGTAATACAAAATAGGATAAATGATAATGTTACGATTTCCACCTGTTTTTTTAATAGTCTGTCTTAACTATAATATACTTCATTTCTCTACTACCATATTAATTTGAAATTGATTTATGTACCCAAAAACATATTTGAAATTGATTTGGTTGATTTAGTAGCCTTCGTCGTGATACACATACTATTTTCATTTAAAATGTCGATATTTGATCTTATTTAATTTCTAAAAGACTAAAAATATTTATTACTATTATAGTCTATAAAATAAAGCCCTCCATAATATTTAATATATCTTTATTTATTTTTCTATTGTTTTATGGGTGTATAGTTCTCTAATTGCATTTATAATGATATTAAATACTGCCAAATCTCAATAATAATTGACGGCAAAAGGTTGGCTACCCTCACCCCCAAGTGACCCAATACCAATAGTAGTACATTGGTACTTCCTTAAAGATGTCACTTTCTAACCAAAAACCTTTTGGCTAGCAATATTATCTTGCGTGATCAAGTTCAATATTAGTTTCTCTAAAAATTAAAAACAATTCAATATTACTAATATAGGGAAGGATCTAATTATTAATAATACACAATCGATCAGAAATATATTTTATCATGGAATATAAGTCAGAATATTATGTGTAGCATAATATTATATCTCCTATATAAACTTTGAAATTGAAATATGGAATACTATACTACTCTTGATATTATCTCAGTCATTTTCTTTGTGAAAGTGACATTACCTGTGCATTATGGAAAGGAGTAAGTTTATAAAACAAGATAACTTCTTAATTAAATTACAAATATGATATTTGATTTGATATGCTCTCCTTTTTTCTCACAATACCGCCCATATTGTCGGTTTTGTAAAAAGTTTATGCACGAAGGTGGGGATGCACGAATCAAGTTACACAAATTATTCTATATACTTTTAACACCATCCAATTGAAGATGCATAAAACAGTAATCAATTCACAATTCTGTAACTTGTAGTACTTAACAGTACAGAAATTTCATATTTTAATTTTCATTTACTTTTCAAACTCATATCATTTGAGACTTAAAGCAAATAATACTGTAATCACTTTGTTTTTAATCTGTTGTCTTCAAATGGAGAATAATTTTATCTATAATTGACATATTTCACACGAGCTTCTTAGGAATTTTGCAAAAAGTCTTGGTAGAGATGAGAACGGTGGAAGGTATGGAGGATGAAAGAAGGGAGAGAGATGAGTCAGATGACACTAGGTGAGACGGTGGGAGCAATTGTGCCTTTTCGTTTTGTTATTTTTTTATTTATTTTAATTTGATATTATTTTATTGTATTTTTATGATGTGTCATACTTTTAGCTAAACAAAAGTAATTAATTTAAATTCCACTATATAAGCATAAGAAAAATCCACTATAAGAATTAAGATATAAATCTTCACAATAAGAGTTAAATTACGATGATTAAGTGAATTCTTGTATTCTTTACTATATTTAATTTAAGTAATATTATTGGATTCTTTATTCCATGTGTTGGATGCTTTAATTTAAGTGATTATATAAATTCTTAATATAAAATAAGTGGTAAGAGAACTCATTATAAATTTGGTTAAAAGCTTCAGAAATGTTATTTTACTATGAACCAAATTTTTTTTATCACTGCTTTTAATAAAGTAAAACATATTATTAAAATTATAAAAGATAGTAGTATAAAAAACATTAAAATCATATGATAAATAATGTTTTTTTGAGTCAATAATAAATAATGTTGTTATTCAAGTATAATATTTTTTATAATAAATTTTATATATTTTTATCTCATTTCATTATATTACGTATTATATTATATGTTTCTCTCTTTTTATTATAAAATAAATTGATTTATACATTGACATACATTAATCAATATAGCAAGCTTCTGATAGGTTTAAATGAAAAAAAGAGATGTAACAGTAAAAGAAATATTTAAATTAAAATAAAATATAAAAATGTAAAACTCACATTCATTCGTTAAAATTTCATCTGCAAAATTAAATCAAACACAACCTTAAGATTTCACATTATCAAATCAAAAGTTAAGCTTTTCTCACAAAATCTAATAAGAGTCAGCAATTTACTCAGAATATTTAACACCTCGGATGGAGAGAGGAGAATTTACCGGTAGAAGAAAGTAGACACGAGGTGACGGGGGTGTGGAGGGGAACAAAAAAGGAAGCGAGAGACGCGGGTTGAAAAAAATAAAGGACAACTAAGTAAGGGTAGGTTAGTCATTTTAATTTCCTCATTAAACTCATAATTTGAAAATAACGATGAAAGACAGCGAAAAACCTGAGAATAATTTACGTTTGACTTGCATTTAAGTGCATAATCCCCATAATTACCGTCGTCTGGCGAATTCACATTGCTCACAGATTCCCCTATTTCAAAACTAGAGAAAGGAAATTATCAGAAGCATACACCAAAAACCAGTAAAAACTTAAAACTCTTTCATTTTTCTTGTGTTGCCTTCTCTCTCTCTCTCTAAGACTTGTCCTTTTTACAGTTAAGAACTCATTGGAGTGTCAGAACCTGCATGCCCAGAATATAATGCCGCAAGAGCCCATCTTCTAGAGAGAGAAAAAGTGAGACTCTCTGCCTTATAGATGTAGAGAGATAAAATGGGGTAAGCTGTGTTCTGTTCTGCTTCTACCACACCTTCATACGAGGTTCTCACTCCCCATTGCCAGATTCCCTGTTTTTGGGGTGTGAGTGATGTGAAAATGGATTGAAGTTCGGTGCTTTTTGTGGTTTTCTGCGCCCCCATTTGCTTAGTTTTGAGTTTTCGTCTCATTTGTGTGGTCGGTGGAGTTGGTGTAACTCATCAAGTTCGTTTCACTTGGCAAGTTCTTGTTGATCTCGTAGGTGTTTCTGTTGTTTTTGCTGAGCTTATCCGTTGTTTTTTATCATGACATAACTCACGAGCGTGCAATGTCTTTTCTTCCTTTTGATGTCACTCACTGTTTCTTGCTTTTCCGTGTCTGTAGCCTTTTCTCTCTCTCTCTCTCTCTCTCTCTCTCCATGTTTGCTTCATCATGCAGTGGATGCCATGGTTTAGTGGAAACAAAATTGATCAGTGATTATTTTGTGTTTGATTCTACCAAAGTTCGTGGTAGAGATTTTTTCTGCTTATTAACTTGTGTTTTTTGGTCATTTGGTGTGTGAGTTTTGCTGTTCATCTTCAAGATCTGTTGTTTTCTTCTGCTAATTCTGTCCCACCAAAAAATGTAGAAAAATGAGATTGTTGTTTTCTTCTGCTAATTCTGTACCACTGATTTTACTGTTCACTGTTTTTTTTTTTTTTTTTTTTTTTTTTTTTTTTTTTTTTTTTTTTTTTTTTTTTTTTTTTTTTTTTTTTTTTTTTTTTTTTTTTTTTTTTTTTAACTCTTTCTGGTATTTATTTATTTACGTTTTTGACAGCTGCCGTGATTTTGAATTGTGAGGGTTGCTGGAGCAACAAATTCCATAAACAATAAGGTTCCTGTGGTGTACCCAATTGAGCAGGTAGTGCAAGTAAAACATCCTTGTGGATGTGGAAAGTGTATCCAATTTTCTTATATTAAACCATAGAAATAAAGTTGGACTTCATGAATATGAGCTATTCTTGTTGTATTAACTGTGTGATCATTTATTTGATGTCAGGTAAAATAAGAGAAACAGACCTAAAGGGTCTGAAATTAGATCAACATTGGTGGTCTAGATCCCATATCAAGCTTTTGCAAATCCAATCCAGCTTTACTGCTGTTCTTTGCTGGAGCTATGGCAACCTTGTTACATTCGGAGTCAAGGCGCTTATACTCTTGGTGGTGGGACAGCCACATTAGCCCAAAGAATTCAAAATGGCTTCAGGAGAACCTTACAGGTTTGTCTTTTTCCTTCCTCTATATCTTCAATTCAATGTCTACCATTGTGCTAGAAGAAACTGAATATATTGCTTACTAAACTTTTCTCATAGAAAAACCCTGTAAACGTGTAAATTTCCATTTTGTTTTAGAAAAAATTTGCTGGAACTGAGAATTTGAGATCAGAATGGTGGTCCATACATTTCATTTTGCCATGCTCACTAACCTGTGGCTCATTTTCTTACGCCAAATTTCATCAAAATATAGTGACTTATTTACACTAACAAAGTTCATAAAAATTCATCGTTCAGTAATCTTTAAGTGGTGTTATTAAGTGTTTATACTTTATGCAGACATGGATGCCAAAGTAAAAGCAATGATCAAACTTATTGAAGAGGATGCAGACTCATTTGCAAGGAGGGCAGAGATGTACTATAAGAAGCGGCCAGAACTCATGAAATTAGTTGAGGAATTCTACCGAGCATATCGTGCATTAGCAGAGAGATATGATCATGCGACAGGGGAGCTACGCCAGGCCCATAAAACCATGGCAGAAGCATTTCCCAACTTGCTGACTGATGATTCACCATGTAATTCTTCAGGCACTGGAGCTGAGCCACCACACACACCAGAAATGCCACATGGCCCACATCCAATTCGTGCATTATTGGACTCAGTTAACCTACGGAAAGATGCATTTGGGTTTTCTTCAATCCAAAATACTTTAAAAATGAATGGAGAGAGTTTAGAAGAATCTGCAAATGGTCTAAGCCGAAAGGGTCTGAAGCAGCTAAATGAAATTTTTGGGTTGTCTCAATTATCAGCTGAAAAACAGAATGTGAAGGCCCAGAATCATGCTGAGTCTGAGCGTGCACAGAAAGCAGAAAGCGAAGTTCAAACCTTAAAGAAAGCACTGGAAGATATACAGTCTGACAAGGATTCTATCTTTCTTCAATATCAGAAGAGTTTGGAGAAGTTATCTGAAATGGAAAGAGAGCTTAATAAGGCACAAAAAGATTCTGGAGGCCTTGATGAACGAGCAAGCAAAGCTGAAATCGAAATCACAGTATTGAAAGAAGCCCTAGCAGAGCTTAAATATGAGAAGGATGCCGATCTAGTTCAGTACAAGCGGTGTGTGGAAAGGATAGCTAGTCTGGAGACTATGTTATCTCGGGCACAGATGGATGCAAAGGGAAATGATGAAAGGGCTGCCAAAGCAGAAACTGAAGCTAAAAAGCTCAAAAAAGAACTTGCCACATTGGAGGCTGAGAAGGATGCTGCTCATCTTCAATATAAACAATGTCTTGAAAAGATATCTGTTTTGGAGGCTAAGATCACCCATGCTGAGGAGTATTCCAGGAAGTTAAATGAGCAAATTGAAAGAACAGAGCTGGAAGTCAAATCATTAAGGAAAGATATTGCTGAGCTGAATGGAGAGAAAGAATCTGTAACTGTCCTGTACAAGCAGTGCTTGCAGAAAATATCTACATTGGAGAGTGAAATTTTGCTTGCCCAAGAAATTTCTGAACGACTGAATAGAGAAATTGAGATTGGGGTTGAAAAACTAAAGACTGCTGAAAAACATTGTGATATGTTGGAGAAATCAAATCGATCTCTTCAGCTAGAGGCTGATGTTCTATTGCAGAAGATTTCTTTGAAAGATGAAAAGCTTTTGGAGAAGCATACTGAGTTAGAGAGACTGCAGATTCTGATGCATGAGGAGAAGTCTCGTTTTCTTCATATTGAATCTACTCTGCATACTCTACAGAAGTCATATTCTCAATCACATGAGGAGCAAAGATCTCTTGCTTTGGAGCTTAAACACGGCCTTCAGCTATTGGAGGACTTGGAGCTTTCAAAACACGGTTTTAAGGAAGAAATGCAACAGATTGTGGAAGAAAACAGGACTTTGCATGAACTTAACTTCTCTTCCACTAGGTCATTGGAAAATCAGCAAATGGAAATTTCTGAGCTGAAGAAGATCAAAGAGAAACTTGAACGAGAGTTTGCTGTAAAAGTTGAAGAAAGTAATGTCCTCCAACGGGAATCTCATCAAATAAAGGATGAAATCCAGGGCTTGAATAATAGATACCAGGCTATACTGGAAGAACTAGGCTCTGTGGGTTTGAATCCTAAATCTTTTGCAGCATCTGTGAAGGATTTACAGAAGGAGAATACAATGATAAAGGAGGCTTGCAAAATGGAGCGAGATGAGAAAGAAGTTCTGCATGAAAAGTCGAAGGATATGGATAAGCTTTTGAGTGAAAATGCCTTTATGGGATCTTCCCTGTCAAATTTAAATGATGAGCTGCATGGATTAAGGGATACAGTGAAGAAATTTCAAGAATCCTGTGGTGTTCTGCAGGAAGAAAAATCCATTCTTGTTGCTGAAAAATCCTCTTTACTTTCACAGTTACAAATTATCACTGAAAGTATGCAGAATCTATTGGAAAAGAATACCTTGCTGGAGAAGTCCCTTTCTGATGCAAAAATTGAGCTTGAAGGTTTAAGGGCTAAGTCAAGTAGCTTGGAGGAATTTTGCAATTTACTGAATAATGAAAAGCACAATCTTCTGAATGAAAGAAGTGTCCTGGTATCTCAATTGGAGGGTGTTGAAGCAAAACTAGGTAACCTGGAAAAAAGGTTTACAAAGTTAGAAGAAAAATATTCTGATATGGAGAAAGACAAAGAAAGCCGAGTCTGTCAAGTAGAAGAACTTCATGCTTTGCTTTTGGCCCAAAAAGAAAAGCATGCTAATCATAAACATTCAAGTGAAGCTCGAATGGCCAATTTGGAGAATCTTGTTCTTCGGTTACAGGAAGAACGCCGGTTGGGGAAGATAGAATTTGAAGAAGAACTTGATAAAGCTGTTAATGCTCAGGTTGAGATGTTTATTTTGCAAAAGTGTGTTGAAGATTTGGAGCAGAAGAACGTGGGTTTATTAATTGAATGTCAAAAACACATGGAGGCATCAAAATTTTCTGATGAAGTTATCTCTGAGTTGGAGAGTGAAAACCTTATGCAACAGATGGACCTAGAGTTCTTGTTAGACGAAATCAGAAAGTTTAAAATGGGGATTCATCAAGTTCTTGTAGCTCTTCAGATTGATTCAGGTGGGGGACATGGCAAAGGGATCAAGCAAGAGGAAATGCCTATATCGCATATTTTGAATAATATTGAGGGCTTGAAAGGCTCTCTTGTGAAAACCCAAGAGGAGAAGCTGCAGCTACTTGTAGAGAATTCTGTCCTCCTAACTGTACTTTCGCAACAAGAATCTGAGGGAGAAGAAGAACTGGTGTCAGAGAAAAGGATCCTAGAGCAAGAGTTTGAAAATACAAGAGAGCAGCATGCAATGTTGCAGAAGGTTAAGCTTGAACTTCTGGAGATGAACAGGCAACTTAGGTCTGAAGTGACCAAGGGAGAAGAAAAGGAGAGTGAATTACAGTCCAAATTGGAAGCCTTTCAGGTGGACTTGATAGATTTGCAAAGAACTAATCTAGTGTTTGAGGAAGAAAATTGTAAGCTACTTGAGGAGAAAAATTTACTACTTGGGAGTGTGTTGGAGCTCAAAGATGCAAAGTTTGCTGCTGAACAAGAGAATAGTGTAATCCTCCATGAGGCACTGGCTCTAAAAAACCTTAGTTTGGTTTATGAGAGCTTTTTCACTGAGAAGGTCTTGGAACAGCGTGCACTTGCTGAACATCTCAGCGATCTTCACTCTGTGAACAGTGACCTTAAACGGGAGCTTGGTCTGTTAAGGGAGAAGTTAGAGGTGAAAGAATCTGAAAATGTTTATTTGAAGGAGTCAGTTGAGAGGATGGACAAAGATCTGCATGAAGCCAAAACTGAAAATGACCATTTCAATTGTCAGATTGAAAGTTCAGAGCATCTTCTTCAGAAGAAGAATGTGGAACTGTTAGAAATGGAGGAAAGGCTAAAGGCTGCAGAAATGTTGAGTGCAGAGTTTTGCAGAGATATTGAGAAATTGAAGCTGGAAAAACAACAATCAAGACTGATCAACGAAAATCTTGAAAGGCATATTCTTGAACTATCAGAAGGTTCCATGAATCACAAAAGAGAAATTGAGCACCTTAACGAAGCAAACAGAAGTTTAATGTCACAGATGAGATTCTTACGTCAAGAAGTTGAACAACAGAGGGCTAGGGAGGAAACATTGAGTTCAGAGCTGCTGGATAAAACAAACGAATTTGAACTTTGGGAGGCTGAGGCTGCTACATTCTATTTTGATCTTCAGATTTCATCCATTAGTGAAACCTTGTTGGAAAATAAGGTGAACGAGCTTACTGGAGTATGCATGAGACTTGAAGATGAAAGTGATGCAAAAAGCTTGGAGATTAAACAGATGACAGAAAGAGTCAGTCTACTGGAAAGTGAAATTGGAGGACTGAAAGGGCAGTTATCTGCATATAATCCAGTCATTAGTTCATTGAAAGAGGATTTTACTTCATTAGAACACACTGCCCTAGTTCGGGTAAACAAAATGCCTGTTGGATGCAATCAAGATCAAAATGTAATATTCCATGGACTTGTTACCCTCTACTGTTTTGTTTTTTATTCTTTCTTATTAAATGAGGCAAAGAGCATATGCAGGAAACATGAATTCTACTTATCCTTGTTTATCATGAATGTTTGTTTGTCCAGGATACAGTAATTGATACTTGTCTCCAAGGAAATGGCTATCAAAGTTCAACAGATAACAAAAGCACTTTGATACCAGATGGGGTTTCTGATTTGCTTAGCATGAAGGCAAGGATTAGAGCAGTTGAAAAATCAATGGTGGAAGAAATTGAGAGGCATGTGAAAGAAGAAAATCTAACCACTAAAGCTAATCTAGGAGCTCTGACAAAGGCGTTAAATGTGGAAGGTTCACCATACGTGGAGAATCGCAACAGAAAAGAAGAACCCAAGGATGAGAGCACACATGATGTCAACTTGTGGAGAACAAGAACTGAAAATGGGTCATTGATGAAAGATATTCCACTTGATCACATCTCAGACAATTCAGCCTCCAAAATCTGCAGGAGAGAGAATAGTGGTGCTGATGATCAGATGCTTGAATTATGGGAAACTGCCGAGGAAGACTGCTTTGATAGTCCCATGGTTAGTGAAGCAATGAAACAAAGTTCTGTTCCAACCGAGGATGTTATTACATACCATCAGTCAGATCATTCAGGTAAATTCCAAAATACCTCCTCAGAATTGGATGTGGAAAAGGAATTGGGTGTTGACAGGCTTCAGCTGTCAAGAAGTATAAAAGAGAGAACTCAAGATGGCAAGAGGAGAAAGATACTGGAGAGGCTTTCTTCCGATGCGCAGAAACTGA
The DNA here is from genome assembly GCA_007407185.1 of Glycine tomentella. NCBI lineage: Eukaryota > Viridiplantae > Streptophyta > Magnoliopsida > Fabales > Fabaceae > Glycine > Glycine tomentella. The sequence continues at coordinate 1,133,528 of PYAF01005867.1, forward strand.
CTGTTCTCAAGACAGCCGTGCAAGATTTAAAACAGAAAACGGAGACCAAGAAGAGAAGCAAGAAGGGAGCTGGCACTCAATATGAAACAGTCAAAAGACAAATAGACGAAGTTGAGGGAGCTGTTGTGAAATTAGTAGATACTAATGATCAACTGACAAAGGATCTTGAAGAGAGCGCCCCGTCTCTGAACAGGCAGACTTCGGTTGAGTTGGAAAAGAGTAGACACATCCAGAGAAAAAGAGTAACCGAGCAGGCGCGAAAAGGTTCTGAACAGATAGGAAGGTTGCAGTTTGAGGTGCAGAACATCCAATACACTTTACTGAAATTGGCTGATGAGAGCAAAGGGAAGAGCAGATTCACTGGAAAAACAGTGGTCTTGCTTAGGGACTTCATTCACAGTGGCAGCAAGAGAAGTAGCAAAAAGAGCAACAAGGGGTTCTGTGGATGCTCAAGGCCTTCAACTAATGAGGACTAAGTGAGAAAATGTAGAATATCATTTTGTTGTAAGTACTTTCTTTAATTGATATGTGTCTAATCTTACCATAATAATTTTTAATTTTAGATGGTAAAGATGCTGTTAGGCTTTAGCTGATCACAGTAACTTAAGTCAGATCTGTATGTTCTAGCTTTCAGAGGACATAACATTTACTGAGCGACATTTTAGCTAAGGAGTTGCGCTGTCATGTTTGACAATGTTTAAGCTATGAAAGCACACAGAGCACTTCAACATTTATATGTCTAGTGTGATGGAAAGTTTGTTTCAATTTAAGGCAATCTAAAATCAAGGAAACCACCGTGTTGTAAAGTCATGCTGAATTGCTGACTGATTAATAGTGTGTTTGGTTTCGCGGTGATTCAAGGAAAGCACCGTGTTTCATCACGTTTTTCCACCTTGCCAGAGAGTAGCTTTAAAGATTACGATAATTTCTTCAACATAATTCACCACATTTCCAACATTCACGAGAAGACAATAGTATCGTTAGAATTGTCCATGATGGCTCCGAGTTTTAGTTTCAAATAGTCCTAAGTTTTTTTTTTATTTTTTTTTTATCGACCAATGTTAGATGTTAAATATTAATTTTTTTGTTAATAGAAGGATTCAAAACCACGACTTCTCCCTCCTTCCCTTCTTTTCTTTTTACCAACCAATCAACCAATCTTATATCTCCCTAAGGTTTTTCTTTTTAATTGTAAAGTCATACATACAGTTATGCAGTATTGTGATGTCTGTTGTGTGAACAAGCAATATTACACTGGTAAAAAAGAAAATAAAGATGTAGGCAACATTCTATGGAGGCACCTCTTTTTTAAACATTGGAAATATTTTGAAAACTGTGCTACACGCACTTCGTTTTGTTTGCTCAAATTTTTCGAAGCCAATCGTATTTGTAAAGTGGACTCGTTCAAGCTTTTGAAGTATGTTTGATCTTTGAATGTGTGTTGTGTTCGTTCTATTCACCAGAATAAATATATTGCAAGAATCATTAAGACGGATTAAGACGGTATCAGCTCTTGAAAAGACGGATTAAGACGTTAATGCATTCTACCTATTATTTATTGAATTTAAAGGAATAACTTATAATAAAGGTACTTTTGTATAAAAAAAAAATAAAGGGAAAGATCTAGTTTGAATTCTTGATTCATATAAAAGAACCAAACAAAATCTCTAATTTAATTCTTATAAAAAGAATCAGAATGGGTGAAAAATTATGAGATGAATCCTCCCAAAATATTTAAAAAGTTCAAACAGATATGCATTTAGGTTCTTTTTGGGTTATTTTTATAAAGAGATTGAAATCATTCTTTTATGTTTCATTTTTATATTTAAATTGATTATTTATTATTTATTATGAATTTTAGTTATAATATAATTTACAAATTAAAAATATTTATTTATTATAAATTATATCTTTTGTAATGCATGAACTAAAATATTAATTAAAACTAAAAATTGGTATATTGACGGTACAAAAATACTGCATAAAAACTACAAAATTACATTTAAGATTTAATTTAAAATGGTGTTTTGTCGAGATAATAGACGGTAGTATAAGAATGAATTGAATGGAAAATGTGACACATCTTTTTTTGAGTTATTAAAATTATGTTGCTTATTTATTTAATATAGTAAAATATATCATTTTTGTTGGAATTTTATGACTATCATTTTATAATATATTTATATTTTAAAATACTTACATTTTGAAAAGCCATGTCTATTATTTTACCCCGATCATAAAAATATGAAGACTGGCGCTGATTGCTTAAAATGAACTGCGTAAAACTGCTAAGTGGACAATCTAATAACTGTCAACAAAATTTTACAGTTGCACCAGCTTCTAAATCACGCAGCCAAATATTAAGCTTACTTTTTGTTTGCTTCAAAAGCTCAAATATTAAGCTTGCTAAAACAAGGGTTA
>PYAF01005867.1:1136048-1148122 GCA_007407185.1 Glycine tomentella
ATTTTACCCCGATCATAAAAATATGAAGACTGGCGCTGATTGCTTAAAATGAACTGCGTAAAACTGCTAAGTGGACAATCTAATAACTGTCAACAAAATTTTACAGTTGCACCAGCTTCTAAATCACGCAGCCAAATATTAAGCTTACTTTTTGTTTGCTTCAAAAGCTCAAATATTAAGCTTGCTAAAACAAGGGTTATTACAAAACAGATTGATGTACTTTGTATTTGATAAATCTAATAGCATTTTTCAGTTTTCACTTAAAAAAATAATAAATAAATGATTATCATTATTGAAATAATAATATATTAAGATCAGAATTCCGCAAAACAAATATTAAGATAGGATTTAAATCCTTGAGAAATGCTAATAACACATATTCATTGTGCAATTTGATTTTGTTTCTAGACATATAATAATAATAATAATAATAATAATAATATTATTATTATTATTATTATTATTATTATATAGTTTTGTTTGATTTGAATGTAATATTAAATACGAACCCAACCAAAATACTGAGATTACAGACAAGTTTGTAGGGTTGTGGGGTTGTGTGCATGAGATTGGGTGAGTAGGCAATGTATAGTGCAATGGGCTTTAAACATAGAAGAGAGACGTTTAGATAATTTATCAAAGATAGAATTTTTATTTTATTTTTTGAATTTAATCAATTATTTATCAGAGAAACCTATTTTATATCTACACTTTTTAGCCGCTCCACATTATCCCTCTCCATAATCTTAGGAATTCTATTGTCAATCCCAGTCAAGGTGAAATTACGTTGACTTGGGTTCCCAATTGACGTGGCTTCTAAACAGTAGAGCCTTCATAAAGGAGCACTTTGGTTTTAAATTTTTAAAAAAGAAAATGATAGGATTTTTAATAATATTCTAATAGTGATATTCCACATTCATCTTTATTTGTCAGTTTGTAGACGCTTCCAAAATTAATAATTTCACCCCGCAATGAAATTGGAACACCTGGAACCTATTAATTCATAGTAAATCATGGAGCCTGCCAGCTAGCAACTATATTGTAATTTAGTGCATAGGTTTTCTTGGTCCCTACTCCAAGCTACCATTCCACTACGTATTAGTTTCTCAGTGCATAATAAGTAGGCCGAAGCTCAAAGCTTTTTCCCAAACAACATATTTTGAGCCTATTTGAATATAAGATGAGAAGTTCTTTTGAAAACTTTTTTATTAGAAAAAATTCTATATTTTCAATAGAAAAGTTCTAAAAAACATTTATAACTTGTATATAAACAAGTTCTCTATCTAGTTGGTCACACATGGAGGGAGCTACTATTTGTTCCACAACAGATTCCAGAGAAGAGGGTTTTGACTTGACCCAAATCTCTCTTCGACCCATTAATCTTGATGATCTTGATGATCTCATGTTGTGGACCACTGATGAAAAAGTTGCAAGGTATTGCACTTGGGAACCTTACACTAGCAAAGAGGAAGGCATCAACTTCATCCAAAATATAGCAGGGAAATCTCTATGGTTCAGAGCAATTTGCATCAATAACCGTGCAATTGGGTGTATTGATTTTTTCTCATGTGAGGGCCAGCGTAGAAACAGGCACAAATCTGTTGAACTTGGCTACGCTTTAGCCTCCAGATACTGGGGAAATGGGATTGCAACACATGCTGTGAAACGAGTTATTAAAGCTGCATTCAGCGAGTTTCCACACTTGGAGAGGCTTCAGGCTCTAGTTGATGTGGAAAATGTGGCTTCTCAGAAGGTGCTGGAGAAGGCTGGTTTTCAAAGGGAGGGTGTTCTCAGGAAGTATGTGGTCATTAAAGGAAAAAGTAAAGATATGGTTATGTTCAGTGTTCTTTCCAACGATCCTCTAAGTTGATTTGTTTGAAGCTTGTCAACTTAGTGGTCTGCCATTTGGAATGTACAGATGACTTGAATATTTGAGCAGATGCTACAAGCACATTTCGCCAATAATCTTGTAGTTTACTTTGAAGATGACATGATGTTTTTATGTGTAATGAAATGTTTAATTTAATAAAAGATAAAAAATTATTAATTAAGGATCACATGCCCTTGAGAAAATTTACTACACAAAAAAAAAATACAGAAAATCTCCATCTTTCAACAGTAAAATTGGTGAAATTTCCGTTTAGACAAGAAATGCTGTTACTGGTCCTGTCTGACTCTTATTAACTTCACTACTGAATTGACTCAAGATTCTGAAGATCATGAAAGTTTCACTCCACATTTCATAAGTTTCAATACTTTTTGGTAAAAAGTATGTTAAATATTACCCAGACGATCATGCATGCTTAACGATATAAATTCAGACAATAAGCACTTAGCATACAAATTTGAAATTCAAAAAACAAAATTAACAAGCCAATAGTGAAATAAAAAATACATAATAACAATATAATGTTATTATCGATATAAGCAAGCAAATCTGATTTTGGGTTCTGAACAAAACCCAGATATATATTACGCACCAAAAATGTCTTCTGGTTGTCTAAACAAAACTCTGTCACTCAGCTTACACAGAAACATTGGACAGAACAGTAAGTTTGTAACTTCAATTTTCAATGATAACATAAGAAACAGAAACCTAGAACAAACTGAATGCATTATCACTAAATCAAGCTCCAACAATTTCAGTGGGTTCCTCTGCCACTATTTCATCAGCAGGTCTGTCTACCTTTGCACCAACATCCTCTGAGTAGTCTCCATGAACCTACACGGACCAAACAGCAAAGGCATCAAACCAATCACCAAACATGGGAGCAAGTAAAAACAGAATTTCTTGGCAATACATGTTAATTGGAAAGGGTCAACGAATCATAAGATTCAATAAAGAAATGAAGATAAAAGAAAGAAACAAACTGTGCTAAATTTCTGTTTCAGTTTACATAATAACAGATCATAAGGAAATTGGTTTTATCTTAAAAAGAAAAATATACTAGAACTAATAAAGAAACATCATCTGAAAATAGCCAAGCTAATCCATCTATTCAAGCAAAGACTGCATGAACCTAGTACATCAGTACAAATAACTAATAGTGTGTTTGGTTTACCATTAGCCCAATTGCTTAGCATGCAAACTTATTTCCCAAAAAACAAGCATTAGGTTAATATTCACATGGAAAACCAAACTCAGACTAGACAACCAAGTTTATTATTAAAAAATTACCTCCATCAGTTTCCCAAGATCAAACTTAGGAACTTTCAGGATCTTGACTTTACGAACAGACAACCAAGTTTATTATTAAAAAATTACCTCCATCAGTTTCCCAAGATCAAACTTAGGAGCTTTCAGGATCTTGACTTTACGAACAAACACATTCTGCAGAGGGTAAATACTAGATGTTGCCTTCTCAATCTCTTTTCCAATAATCTCAGGAATAAACTTCCGGACCAACTCCTTCAAATCACATGCTGTTGCCTGGTTGGTCATGATCTCCCTCATCTTCCTACGAATCTGAAAAGATAAAGGTGTAATTTTAATTACTATATGGAATATTATATAAGAAAACACAACATACTCTAAAACCACTAATTTCTTCTAGTTATTATATATATGCAATAGAGAAGGGCAACCAGTAGCATGTGTTCAGGATACCATGTTGACTTTGTACCATAAGTTTTCATATTAAAAATTTAAGAGATTGATAGTAAACAGATGTAGCATCTAACTACCAAACAGTGTATATACCTGTCTAATCTGGCTTGATTGTGCATAACAGGTTCTCTTCACCTGGTTAGCTCTTCTCTTGGTAAATCCAATGCAAAACATCCTCAATGTGTAATTATCAGTTGTCTTCACATCCACATGAGCTTCAATAAGAGTTTGCCATTTTCGTACCAATGACCTCAGCTTGTCAGTTGTGAAATCCATTCCCTAGAAATTCAAAGAATACACAGAAATTCAAATTTGATGTATAATGCAATACAATATTACAATCAGAAGAAGCTTCAGGCATCACCCATCATACCCAGAAATTTGTCAGAACATTCTTCCCTTGCACATCTTCAGCTCTCAACCTAATCTTTTTGAATGCATGATCCTCATCCCCTTGAAGATCAGCCAAGGAGACCTCAAACACTCTATGTTTGAGTCCTTCAGAAGCAATCTGTTATTTGAAACAACCACAATCTACATGAGCATACAAAGTTCATAACACCAAATCACACACCATAATATGCTTGAAAATAAGCGACAGTAAGCAGACCCTTTTTATTCATAAACCCTCGTTCTCCAATAGAAACAAAATGCAATAAGCACACGCTATAAACCAGTATTATTTTTTCCCATATCCTATAGAGATCTAACGAGAACAGAAAACCTCAAAAGAGGGAGCTACCATTCAGATTAGCTTCTCTATGTTCACGCAGTAAATCAAAAACTAAACGCACGAAAAAAGTCCTCTAGCAAAATGATAGCATACATTTATAATAGATCCAACTCAACAATTAGAACATAGGTCCAAATATCAAAACAAATTTCTCATTTTGAAGACCTACGCAACTGACCCACAACACAAAACCAATAATTTTCAATTAAAACGGGAAAATCCCAATTCTCTGTTGAATATTCGAAAAGCAATACCTTGGTACCCTGAGTACGAGAGACGAGGGTTTTGCCAACATTTTTCACTTGAAAAACAGAAGGAGCCTTAATGTCATACCAATCCTTCTTGGCAAAGGGATCAGCTCTGCACATTCACATACAAACCAAACACATCATTGAATGTTGAATGTTAAAGCAAAAACACAAATAAAACAGAGAAAAGGGGGAAAGAAATGGAAGATACTAACGCCTTCTTCTTGCCACCCTTCTTCCCCTTGGAGATGCGCTTGTTCTTTCCGACGGCCATGGCTCACTGTTTGCGGTGCGAATAAAAGCAGCTGCGGATGATAACAGCAACAACAATGGCACCCAAAAAACCCCAAACCCTAACCTTTTATATACCTCTCTCTTTTTATCTTCAGAATGAATAATTTAGGGTTTTTCAGATGCCAACATTGCATGGGCCTGGATCTGGGCCCTATTTCATGGACCTCATCTGAAGATTGTAAAGTCCGTTTACGAAAGCCTATTTTAAATCAAAATTTGCTATTTTTAAATTAAAATTTTTAAGTTACACTCGGAAAATAATCATACGCAGTTATAAGAAAATACATAAAGGGTAAGTTTTTTAAAATTTAATAATAAAAAAATTAAAAAAAATGTTTTTTTTGATAAACAGATAGGATTTAATTTTTAATATAAGAAGAAAATTGTTTATTTTATTAAAATAAATATTTTTTTTCAATAAATAAGTTTAAACTAACTGATCCAAATTATTTTAAAATTTTATAGTTTCAGTTTTTCTATAAAACAAGTTTCAATAGCCCCAATAAAGCAAATAATAATTAGAAGACACAACTCTGTGGAAAACATTTTGCGTTGCTACAATTGACTTATAAAAAATAAAAATAAAAATAGTCCATGGCAATCTTTGTTGCATGTTGAAATCATAGTATCCCACAACAAGTGATAGCCCAATCATGCCTAAGCCCAGCTTCACGAACATTATAGTCAGGCCCGACAAGTCTACTATTACTTTCCCGGGGATTCTATTGCACCTCTATTTTCTCTTAACATCCTCTCTTTTTTTTTTTTTTTTATACAGTAACTTATATTCTAATAGTAATATTTTTTTATAGGATTTTCATTTTATCATTTCATAAATTAATTTTAAAAATATAAAAATTTATATATATATATATATATGTAAAATCTCTTTTATGATTTAATTTCTATAACTCAATTTTTTAATATTTCAAAAACTTACTTTTAGAACACATTTTGAATAACCACAAATGAGATTCCAATACTTACAAAGAAAATATTCCAATTGAAGTGTTGAGAGTTCAATAAAATGTGACAAGTTGACATTCATATCTTTTTAGGAAGTCTAACTTAATTAATTAGATGAGATGTGTAAATTATTATAAATTTTTATACTTATTTTCTATTCGTCCTAATAAATAAATTAAAAAACAAGTCAAATTGCTATCCTATTGTTATCCTTCAACCTTCCCCATCTAAAACACATTTCAATTAATCAATTAACGCACATACACCAATTCTTCTTATTTTTTAAAACCTAAAATATAATTTAAATAATTATTTATTATAAATTTTAATTATAATTTAATTTATAAATTTAAAATACTTATTTATTATGAATTATAGATATAATTATATAAAAATAAATATTTATCCCATGCATTCATATAGGCAAAAATACTAGTTTAGAATAAATTAAATAAACTTAAAATAATAATTAATAAGCTGAAAATATTTTGAATTATATAATTAATTTAAAGTATTATTTTAAAATTATTTGATATATAAGCCCATAAAACCGAAAACTTGGTGTGATAGTGATAGAAAGACTAAAACCTACTGCATATTGTGGCGGCAGATGAAGTATGTAAAACAGCGTTGGGTGTAAATGTAAATTCAAAATCACAATAATAGCTCACCCACATTTTCTTTTATGTACCTTTTTTCTTCCATCGTTTCCGGTTACATATAATTAGGGTGTTTGTGATTCAGTTTGGTTCAATTAATAATAAAAAATTTATATGAATCAAACTTAAAAATTATATGTAATTTGATTTGGTTTTATTTTCATTTAAAATAAAATAAAAATCAAATTAAACTAATATTTAATGATTTAATTTGATTTGATTTTTGTGATTTTTTCTAAAATATTATTCTATTAAAATTTATATATTTTATTTTTATCTTTTAAATTAAATTACATTAAAAAAATACTAACAATAATCTACGAAATTCGTTAATATGTTAAACCTTCTACAATAAAAATTTGTCAAATTTTTATACATTTTGAACCAAACATATTTTTAAAAAGTCATCTAAAAAATAAAGTGGTATACATGATATAAATTTTATATACATAACACTATAAAAACGTTATGAAATTCAAGTAGTATACACACATAAAATGAAAAACACTAAAGTAATATAAGAGTTACTATAAGTATTGGAGTTTGGTTTAGTTTCAAGAACAAAAACCTCAAACCTCACCAAATCAATAGATATGAGAAAAAAATCATTAAAACAAATCCAAAAGGAATTAGTTTGGTTTGATTTTCAATTTTTTTGAGCAGTTTTCGATTTTTATTTTAGATCGACTTGAATTTGAACACATTTACATATAGTCACACACATATATTATATTCACGTATATTGGTAACGTAAAAACAAAAACATATATTTATCAAGGATGAAAAATGGCGTAAGGTGCTATAATACCCATCTTCGTACTCACGTTTGAAAAAAATATTTGTACACGATCTTATACGGAAGCGGATAGTAATTTTAATACCCATTCTCATATCAGATAGGTAGTATATATTCATACCCACACTCACAATCTACACTTTACTTATATATAAAGATAATAAATCAATTAAAATTTTAAAAGATTACTATAAGTAAAATTAAAATTTACTCTTAAATAGTTTAAATATAACATTAAAAATATCCACATATAATAATATTAAAAAGAAACAAAAACAACATTAATTCGTTCAAACTTAAATTATAAATATAATCATCAAATACTATAAAAATAAATTATTAAATAGGTACACATTTACACTACTAATTTGAAACAACAAACAATACAAAATATTAATTCACAATTGAAAATAAATATTGAAGAACTTATAATCAAAATCATAAATTTATACATAAAATTAAATAATAATTTAATAGATTGTAAAGAAAAATTAATATATGATATGTTGAATCAGAATTCATTATTATTTGTTAGACCTATAATTATTATTTTTATATAAAATGTACATGCATAATATAAATATTTAATTAATTAACATATTATATATATATATATATATATATATATATATAAATATGGATTCATTCCGCAAAAAAATTGGAAATAAATACCCTCCCTCATTCTTATCTCCAATAACCCAATAAGCCTACTTTTTCCATTTACCAATATTTTTACGAATATCCATAACATTTGAATTCATTTTGTCATCTAATTTTTATACCCCTTAATTATCAAAATTTCTTCCTAAAATGATTTGTGATGCAAACATGGCTTTTTGGCTTTAAAGGCCAACAACTACCAAACAAAATACATTTATTATGTGAAAATTTCAAATTGACTAAATCAACCACTTTCTATTCCACATAGACAAATCATTACTCGGTTTGAAACAAAATGAAAATGAAAAGAAAAAAGTATAAAAAGAAAGAAAGAAATTAAATAAAAGAGAAAATAACATGAAATTAAATAGGATTTTAGATTATTTAATATAATACAGATATATAAAAATTAATAAAATGAGAAGAAGTGATTTTTTCTCAAATAAAAAAAATATTCCTGATAAATAAAAATTAAAAAAGAAAGAATAAGAAACAGAGTAAGGATATATATACTTGCTGATTAAAAAGAGATAGCAAGAGATATACTTGAAAATGAAAAAGGCGTTAATTTTTTTCAAAAGTAGTATTTTCAATAAATAATTTTATTACAAGTTTATCAATAAATAATTTTAAAATAAATTGTTAAAAAAATTTAAACTTCTAAAATAACAAATGAATAATAATAAAAAATCTGAAGCATTATTTAAAAATAAATAATAACAAATTATAACCTTCTAATCAAATCTCCAGCCGCATGATATGCATGCAATGATCAATATTTCTTTGTAAACGTCAACAATATATAGTAAAATTTTACGAAACTGGACTAATATTCTCAATCAGTTTTATTACGTCACTTTTGATAATCACGGACAATAACTTCTTTAACATTTTTTTGTTGTTGTCAGTAACTAGAGAATATATGTCACGACCCATAACAACCCAAACGTTCTCAAACCAAACCAAACCTCCTTTAAACAAGTTTCAAATGAATAGTGGAAATAGCTAATTTCCACACTTTTTTTTTTTTACAATGTAAACGTATGACCAAAAATGAAAACTAAATATTGTAATCATGATATTCACCGAACTAATCTTCACATCCCCAAAAAATAGAGAAACAAATTCAGAAAAAAAAAAAAAAAAGCAAACTAAATATTACAAACTTATATTTCTGCCATGGCTCCTCAGGGATAGTGGTGGTAAGTTGCCGGTGGCGGCCGCGGCGGTGGGGATGCACAACCAAAGGCACTACAATGAACAGGATGTGCATAAAAAGCCTTACACTCATCCTGTGACCTTTGCAATGGCCTATAAGGAATACAATTCTTGGTATCATCCTTATCCTTCAACTTGAGACACGTTGGTGACTCACTGCAGAAGTAGTTATAAGAGTACGTGAAATTCTCCAACCTCGGCAACATGCAGACACTCTCAGGAATCTCACCAGACAACACGTTATTCGCCACATTCAGCTGCTCCATCTTCTTCATTCTTCCCAATGACTCAGGCAATTCTCCAACCAACTTGTTGAAGCTCACATCAAACACCGTGACCATGTCCAAATCCCCTGTCTCACTAGGCAAACACCCCGTTAAGCCACTGTTGGTGATGATAATCTCGTTAAGGGTGCCCTTCATTTTAACCAAACTCGAAGGAAGACACCCTTTTAGGTCATTGTTGGCAAACACGACCACAGAAGCAGTACTGTTCCCGAAATTATCGGGCAACGAGAATTGGAAATTGTTGTTGTTGATGAAAAGTGCATCGAGTTTGACATCGAAGAGGCGCGAGGGAACGTTGCCGTGGAAGTTGTTGAATCTGATATCCAAGTATTTCAAGTTAGGGATGCAAAGAACAACTTCGGGGAATGGTCCCGAGAATTGGTTGTTGCTGATGTCAAGTTCATGGAGGAAGTGAAGTTTGTCGAAGCTAGTGGGAAGAGAACCACAGAAACGGTTGGAGTTTATGTGGAGAAGTGATAGGTCAGTTAAGAGGCCAAGTTCTTCTGGCAATGAGCCAGATATGGTGGCATGGTTTAGGTCAACTCCAGCAACAGTGTAGATGTGAGGATCATCTAGGGCTGGTGCACAGTATATGCCAGTGTAGTTGCAAACACTGGGGCCACACCAGTTTGAGGTGAAGTTTTTGGGGTCTGAGGTGATCTTGTGTTTCCATGCTTGGAGTGCTGTGTAGGCTTTGGTGAGTCTTGGGTTTAATGGGGGTAGAGGCGAAGAAGGGTCTTGGTGTGAAGGGTTGATGATGGAGATGAGAATGGCAAGGAATAGTACAATATTAAGATAATAAGGGCCTTCTCTCTTTGGAGAATGAGAGGCCATTAATAATGATCAAGAATTTTTTCTTTTTTATTTTTGTTGTTTACTAGTGATTCTATGTCTCATGGGATGGAGCTTGGATTTATATATATATCAAGGTGTTGGGGAAATTTTCGGTAGTTTGGTGAGATGCAAATTGACATTACTCATAAAATAATGGTTAGACATTTACATGGACTACTACACGACATCTGAATTCTAAACAGCTTTTGATAATTATGACTTTTATAATGACGAGTATATTAGTATATATGGAGTAACGCCACTATATATTAGTATGACCTTTTCAATGCACCCATATATATTAGTATGACTATGATCCTAGTTCGTTTCATGATCAGCAAAAAACTATAATCATAGTTCACGATGCTAGAATCAAAGTATTCTTGTTCCTTTCTTATATTCTGTATACACTTTTTTTAATAGTATTACATCATGGCAAATTGGCAATGAACTGGCATGCATTGTAAACGATAGCAAATGCTGATGTTTGTTGGTGGCTGGAAGGAATTTGGTGGCTGATCTCACCCAAAACACGGTTTTTACCATATTTTGCCTATTTTTATAAGCAAATATATATATATATATATATATATATATATATATATATATATATGTTTAATTATTCCCTTTGACTACAAAACTAGCCATTAGCAAATTGAGTCTCCGTTGCATTGTATTGACCTAGCAAAAGGGGCGGGCATATTTTCATATTGGTTGTGAGATAAACTATTTGCTAAGAAATTTCCGGATTAAGTTATATTATAATTATATATTATCAATTTATTGTTATGTTATATGGAGTAAACCATTAGTGTAAACATTTTAGTTTAGATTCTAAATTCAAAGCTCAAATGTACAACAACAACTTCTGCTGTCAAAAAAAAAAAACTTGCTTCCCAAAAGCAATACGCAATTAATTATATTCCTGGTATAAATAAATAGGCCTATCAGGCTAAGAAAATGTTATGTAAAGGATAACTAAACTAAAAATTAAAGTAGCGCTATCTAATAAATATTTCTTATAAACTACTCTTAAAAATGTCATTTTGTTTTTCCATTTAAATAAAGAAAATAATTTTACTTCTTCAAGGTGAGAGAAGATGAGTAAATAAACAGTTCTCACATTCTCACGTTACACATAATCTCATTCATTTTAGAAAAATCAAATAAAAAAAACAAGGTTTTTTAGCGTTATTAAATGATCACATTCTTAATGGTCATTATTATGTGTAGATGAACTATGATCTCCGATAGAACCCCCATGATACAGTGAATGTGTGCCGAAAGTCAACAAATGTTTATGCTGTGTCTGAAAGCAAAGCATGAGGTTGATAGGTTAGAATTGATTAGATCGTTTTTACGTTCAATTAGCACTCTCCAATTCCATGTGTCCCTATTGTTCAAGTACCTTTCAGTCTTTTCATTTCTTCCTTCAGCAAATTAATTAAAGTAATATACTCGCTAGTTGCTAAATTTGTTGCCTTGTTATATTCAATGTGACCATTTCATGTAATTCAAGTGACATAAATAGAGGTGTCGTTTACTAAAATTTTATAATTCAATTTATTTAAAATGTTAGGAATATATAGTGGCATAGAAACGGAAGCGAATGATCGATAATTGAGAATTATAGAGAAGTTAAAAATAAAAGGAATTTAGGGAAGAACTACTAATGTTGCAAGGAAGAAATGTATTAATGTCGTTGATGATTTACAAGCATATTACATTGTCTATTTATACAAGCAAAAAGAAAAGACAAACAAACACAAAGA
>PYAF01005867.1:1148222-1213999 GCA_007407185.1 Glycine tomentella
ACAAGCATATTACATTGTCTATTTATACAAGCAAAAAGAAAAGACAAACAAACACAAAGAGTGGATGTGAGTGAATTGTGGAAAAGGAAATATAAGTGGAGGAATAAGTGGAGGAATTTGTGGAAAAGGAAAAGCAAAAGCAACGGATGTGAATGAAAGGTGGAAAAGATTTGGGCCACCTTATTATTTCTAACATAAAATCATAGTGAAACTAATGAAACCAAGTCTTCATAATGAGTTAGACTTACGACGGTAGAGTAGCCGAGTAGGTAATAAGATTCAATATCAGAATAAAAACTTAGCTACATGGAAAACTTAGCTACATGGTCTATTCTAGCATGCTTGATATTTAAGGAAAAAAAAATCTATAAGGAAATCATTTTCTCGTGATATGAAACCCGTTTTATTAATTTTATCCCACTTTGTAATTAATATGAAACTTATCATAAAGGATATAGCCGATCAAAGTCAAACAACAAGATAGGCAAGGAAGATATTACTTCTCATAGTTTTATTTATTAAAAATTAAGTGGAATAGAAGAAGAAAAAAGATAAACACTAATGAACCAACTACATCAGTACATCATATATACTGACATTTATATAATAATTTTCTATAGGAAGATTGCACTGCTATATACATATAACATATATATGTTAAATTGCCGTCCATATATAATCTCAAATAATATTTTTTCTTAAATATACTTTTTATTATTAAAAGCATGACACCTTTTTAATCCCTATAAAAAAAATTCTTAAGTTTTTTAAAGTGTATGATAACAAAAGAGGCCAATGGATAAAGCGTAATCATGTTATTATTTAGTGAAACTTAGATATCAGGGTAAACTATATATAAAGTATTAGTATTGTTTTGCACAAAAAAAGACGAGAAAATTACAAGGGCATAATAGAAAAGCTAGCGTATAGTGGCGTAGGTTTTCTAGAATGTTGCTTCCATGAATTCAATGTACCATAGCAGAACGACTTAGACTAAGTAAAACACAAACAACACGATGTCAGCTATATCACTAAAGTCTTCGTATTAAAATTTTCCAATTAAAAACATATCAATAAACAATTATAAAGTAAAAGAATTTTATAAAATCATGCTAAAAGGGCAGAGGCGGAGACAGGGCTAAGGTGGACCACCGTTCCTAAAATTTTATTAATATAAATTTTATTATATATATATATATTAAAAATTAAAAATTAAAAAAAATAATTTGACAATAAAAAAAAGTTATATTACATAATATAATAAGATATAATATTTTTTTAGTATTACATTAAAAATAGAATAAAATATTTTTGAAATTGAATTACATAATATAATAGAATATTTTTTAATATTGTATTCAAAACTAGGATAGAATATTTTTTAATATTGTATTCAAAAATAGGATATAATATTTTTAAGATTGTATTGCATCATATAAAATATCTTTATGATTGCATTGCATGATAAAATATTTTTAGGATTGCATTCAAAAATTGGTTAAAATTATATGCTTAAATTAGTATAAATAGAAACATATTTTTGTGTTGATAGTATGCATTCCATTCCAAATAATATTAGAACTTTGGAGAGTTTATGTTTGCATAATTGAGAGAGAAAATTGTTATGAGATCATATAGAAGCGTTTGACAAGTCTGATTCTTAACTCTTCATCAGAATTTAAAGATACTTGTTTATTATCATAATGGAGTTGTCTATTGGATTGATTATTCAATTTGAACGTCGTGATTTTTTATCCAATGGAGTTTTTGACGTTAAAACTGATTGTGTCTTCTTTATTTCTTATCTCTATATTATTACTTTGAGTTTGATTTTAAATTATAAATTATTTTATTAAGACTCAATAGACTTTGTCAACTTGTTCATCAACTCATCCTTTTTGCAACTTGTCTGTCTATGGTTTGGGGTTTACATCTTTTTGTATATTAAATTTGTATTGTCTTTAAATATTTTTATTTATGATATAAATTTTTTATGTTTCACCTTTTTTCAATAAAATTTCTGACTCCATCAGTGTAAAAGGGTATAAAAGTTTGAGGCAGATTGATATATCATATATGGGCTCGGTAAACATAAAATAGTCGTTGTCCGATCGAGTAGGTGAAAAATTCAATAAGAAAAGCGAAAACTAAGATGGGAAGTGAATACCTTGGGATGAAAAGGCTTCGATAATTCACATTGTTAGTATTTTTTCTTTCTTTCTTTGGACTTAATTTGTATACATTATTAGTTGGAAGTGGTAGATAGCATAAGTCAATTCACTTTTATTTTATACACGACAATTGTCATCAAAATCTTTAGACCCGAGTTCAAAGTTAAAAACTTAAACTGCACTCGATTAACAACTACATAGCGTTTTTGTTATATAATTAAGAAAACATGCTCCTACCCCTACCCTAGAATATTCTGATATATATAATTGATGGGCCACAAGGGATGGCTTTTGGTGATTGAATAGATCTGTTTTGGAATGGTCACAAGATTATAGCTTCTTGTTCTTTGATTCGAGACAATGAAAGGGATAGGAAGAGCAGTTCAGATCAGCAAGAAAGAAACATAACGTTTTGTAATGTTTCATTCATGAGTTTCATGCCACCTGGCATTATATACGTGATTCCAGATTTTCTAAAAGCTTAGAAAATTGGATTGAGATGTAGTTCATGTAGTGTGCGTGTAAATTTTAATTGAATATCGATTTATAATAATCTTCATATGATCCATACAGTCTCGATCGAGTAATAGAAGGAACACCCGAAAAAAAAATTATGAAGAGAAAATTAAAGTCAATGAAACTTACATAATTATCTAATGGTTGAATTAGTTTCTTTTCTCCTCTGAATTATTATTTAAGTTTATTCTAATTTTTTTTTTTTTTTTATAATTTGGATCTTTAATTTGATCGAGTAATAGAAGTAACGCATTAAAAGGAATTGTAAAGTATGAAGATAAAATAAAGTCAATGAAATTTAAACCATTATTTAATATTAGAATGTTATTAAAAAAAATATAAAATTAACGAGAATGACCATTTGATAATTCATGCGCTTTTTTTTTTTTTTTTAATGAAAATGTCTCAACTCCAGAGGATGTCCTCGTGTAAGTTGTAAGTAATTTTATACTACTGAGCATATTCTGCTGCAACGAAGACTGCTGAATTTAGATGAGTCAACGGTTTTTTTGTTAAACGTGTGGCTAAATGTTTCAACCTTTTTGTTCCAGAACAGATTGAGATTCCAAGCACTTCTATCACTCGAGCAAGGGAAGATTAAGGAAGTCTTTCGACTAGTGAGTCTTTTTACACTTGTTACACTACTTGCCTCGTAATTTCAATTTTGATTACATTGTCCAATTTGTTTAATTTGTAAATAGCTTGACTATGAGCTTCTTGTATGCATTTCTTGAAGGTGACGTGCTCATATTTTTATACCCTGAACTTGTGATGTACATGTAAATTAGACATCTACATTTGGTTCAACTATGATGCCATTGGTTATGCAAGTGTGCAGCATGAAGCTGTAATTGTTACCACAGCCTATACTAATGTAAGATAAATCCATTTTTTATCAATGGCCTCAGAGACTCGGATTCTGAAACAGCAAGTTTCATGACTTCAACAAGCACGTTGGTAACTTGGTACCACTTGTATCAATATCAATGCAATTAATGGCTGAGATGTTGTTTTGTATTCGTTAGGAGTTACCCATCGCTATGCTGAGTGAAAATTAAAATAAAGGGCAATCTGGTTTATTGCCATTGGTCTGCTAAAGTTAGTGCGGTAAATCAACATGGAAATTAGTTACATAACTATCTGGGTTTTAAAGACCGATGTATTAGCATTCGACGGCCTTTATGAATTGTTATCACAAATATCATTGCTCACATTGGTAATATCTCACTTAGTAAAATTTATACAGACCAAAAGCCGTTACAATGTTTTATTACAAAGCAATCCACAAACATGGCAGATAACGAATAGAGGAAGAAACTCTACAATCATAGGACTTCAATCAATCCCTCGCAACAACTCTTTATTGTAAAAGCAGAGTTATTATTTTGTTTGAAATCTAAAAGGAGAAAAACTCAGCAAACTGAAACTCTCAACTCTAGATTTTGGTGTTCCTGAAAAGTGACTACTATTTGGTGTAGCACAAGGTGCACTTTCTCAGTAGTCAGTACCTATCTCCACGTGGCTACAGTCAAAGCAAGCAACGAAAAAACATCGTCAGATCCAATAAACAATAATGCTACTAATTAAGTGATATGAAGACTCTACACACATATATACTATTAAACAATAAACATGTTTACTCTTAATTATTATTCTTGTTCATCTCTAGTATTAGATTTTTATGATGAAAACTTGTGGTATGAGAGATGGTAAGTACTCACGTCATATGCAACAAGTGATCTGCAATAATTAGTGTTAGTGAGCACTGTACTTGCAGAGCCAGATTCACTATCTTTGAGTGAAACTGCGGATCTATCAAGCTTGATTGACCAAGGATAATGGAAGTTATGGGCAGTGGCCCCCATATGTGAAGATGATCTTTGCATCCTCACTGGCCTTGGGACATTTCTTCCCTCAACTGAAGCTCTTCGCCGGCTCGGTTGCCTCTCGAATGAATCTGGTCTTTGTTTTGGTGCACTGTGTGATCTGACTTTGGCCCTTGATGATTCAGTGTTAGCCATATAATTTGGGAACAAAGGGTAGTCATAGGACATGGATTCTGCATAAGCTGGCCTAGGGAAAGCAAAATGGTGCTTTTTTGAATCTTCTGTTCTTGACACTGCAGAGTAGAACTGAGGGTGAGGACTGCTTTGTGCTGTGCTGAAAGAGTCCTCAAAATGGCCACTGCAGGCTCTTGGACTCAACTCTGTCAATGCTGATGGAGCTGGTGATACCTTGTAATTTTCTTCCTTTGAGTAGGAACCGTTTGTTGAATAATGTGTAGAAAATCTGTTGTCATATTGTTCTTGATGTCCATGATGACATACACTGCTGTTTCTGTTTATGGAGTTACCTTTTGATTCACAAACATCCATTTCTACAATCTTGATATTGTCTTCCAAGCCTCTGTCCATTTCCTAGAAGCACAAAACCCATGTTCCATATCACTGACATCATATTCCACATATAACAACATTTCCTAGAGTGCTTTAAAATATACTTCAAAATTATATTTGTTACTTTCTTTCCCTATAAAATTTCTTTATCATGCTGAAAGATATTGCAAATAAACAAAAGATTTCACATGATCATATATATTATATATCACATGAATGCTGGAAATTTCATTTCTCACAATCATGTTACTATCAAAAGATAATTGAGAGAAGTCATGAAACTAACATTATATTTATGCCTGAACAAATTATCCTCCGTGGCATTTCTGTGCTTTTGATTAGGGTTTCCTTCAGACACCATTTGGATCCTCTGAGCACGAGCTCTGACTTGTGCTGTCACCAAAGCCTGCATGCATCTCAGTGTTGCCTTGGCTTGTTTTCTCACCAAGTGACCCCTTACTAGTGCCTGCAACTTCACTAATCCTCTTAGAGCACACAATGCTTTTCTTGCCTGTCATAGAAACATTAACACATATATCTTATCACTCATTCACATACTCAAATACCAATACCATTAATTCTCAAAGACAAAATTAGATTCCTTAGAAAGTGAAATACCAAGTGAGAGCGAAAGGAAGATTGGATTTTGATGGCAGCAGCCTCTTCAATGCTTTTAGATGTTCCATTGGAAGCAGAAGTCAAACGGATCACAGCAGCTACAGCCTGAGCAGCTGCCACTGCAGCATCAGCTGCTGCTGCAGTGGCAGCAGCCACAGTCATGGCATGCTTCCTCTGCTCATTCTGAATATCAGTGTCAGTTTGCACTGTCTGTGAAACAGTCACATTTGTTTCTACAAAATTCAATTCCTTGGAAGTTGTTGGTGGTGTGGCTGTGGCAGTAGTGGCTGAGGCTGATGATCTTCTAAAACTCCATCTCTTTTTCTCCTTTGGGGTTGTGCAAGTTGGAGTGGTTGAGTTTTCTGTTCCATTTGAAGAACAATTCAGGTTGGTTGTAGATTTTCCCTTCCCTTTTTCCTTGTCTTTCTTACCTGTCAACAAGTTTCTAAGCCATTTTCCTGTCTTCCCCATCTCTTTCAAACACCCTAGTCAAACACCCTAGTAGTAAGCTAATTTTGGATACTAGCAAGTAGCAACAACTTTAAAGAAAGTAACAGAAAATGATTTGTATGTAGATCTCTTCATGTCTACAGTTTGTTAAGTTGCTTTCAACTTTATATGGCCCCCCTTATTAAAAATAGATAACGCTATTTTACAGCCTAAACACACTGTCTCATCACAGCTTTTCCGTACTAAATACTAACCACCATTTTTTGAGAATATGTTACTTTGGGGGGTCTCTCTCTATGCCATGTTGATGTAGTAACAGGTAAGGCTTGGTTGTGTGAAATAAAGCAAAGAGGATGCTCTAAGTAACTGTTACAGATTAAGATAACAAGATTCCTTGCCCTCTAAAGTCTAAAGTGGAAAAGAATTTTCAGTTCCCATGCTGTCCCTATAGGTAAGTAACCCTCTTGAGTGGATACCAAGGGTGTTTTGGTGATTTCATTGTCTGTTAATATGGGATGGGATGGATCAGAAACCATGTGATAATAGATCAAGAACATGCAGCATCCGTGTAAAATACTCATATTTGGGTAGGAGAGTGTCTTGTTGAGGGTCCATTACAGGGGTCATGAACTAAAGAAAGTTAAAAGACCTTACAGGATCCAATAATAAATGATTGAGTAGGGGTCCTGAGGATGTGCACGTGCCCATCTTATCCGTGTAGTTAAGAACTAGAGTTAAATATTCTAGTGTTTGCTTTTGTTAACCACTTTTCTACTTACTAATATTTTGTCCTGATACCATGCCCTTGCAAGAAGTCATCTACCTTTTACATTTCCTATAACCAAAGGCTAAATAGGTTCAAGAACTTTTATGGTATGTCTTGAGCAGAATGTGTTAATGGTTCCCTGCAAGATTGTTTAATGAACTTGGAGAACTACGTAAATGAACTTAAGCAAGCACTGTTAAAGTGGTCATATCTAATTATTTTACAATTTTAGACTATGCATGCGAGTAGTCATGTGTCATAATTCTGTTGAGGAAGGAAGTATAAGATTACAGCTTATAATGGGTGGATTTTTCATATTAATAAATTGATATAAGAAAGTGAAAATTTCATGTTCTATGGTACAAATATGAGGCATTATCAGCATTTTTTTATCGATAAATGTTAGTTGCTAATTGTTAATTTTTTATTAGCAAGAGAAATTAAACCCACGATCTATTCTCCTTCCCTTCTCCTTTAACCACCCAATTCATCTTATACTCTTTGCATTATCGCATCTTACTTGGCTAATGACATATATGCATTAAACGAATGAATAAAATTATGATTAATGTTTGATAAATTGCATGCAAATAATGTATTCCAGCAAAAGGTAGCCAGCAGTTGCTTAATGCTTATACAAATACATGAATATGAAATTAATTGGGCTATACCCCATCTTACCCATCATAGACTGGTGATTTGCATTGTTTTCAATGACATCTTTTCATAAACAAACAACGAGTTGGCAGTCACATGGCATGTTTATATGCTCCCCATTTGACTAGGTGTTCTGTTTAGGGGAAACACCGCCTTGGGATTTGGCTCATTTCCTTCTCTAATTCTCTACTTGATTCCTTAATCATCGTTTAAGTTGAACAAATAACTTCACGTATGACTTTATCTATCCTTAATCCTTGTAAATTGTGAAGGACAATTCATACGGCAGATATTTATTTAAAACTAGTGAATTTCCTATCCAAACCCATCCCTAGTAGTTGTGCATGTTCAAATAGAGTAATATGCAAATAACTCTAACTGAAACAAGGTAAAAGTATGGAGTAATATCAGTAACTCCATCAAATATGGTCCTAGGATATTCAACTTAATCGAACATCATATTAATACTTTATAAGAAGGCGGAGGAGACAAAAACAGAACACAATAATTTGATTGGTGATAAGTTAGTGAAGAAGTTTGTCTTTTATGGTTAAAATATTAATCAATAATGATTCAACGAATGCAACCCAAAGCCATAAAGTGATGAACTTGATCTGTTGATCATAGGACAGCAATGATGTATTTTCTTGGAAAGTTCTTATATAATCTGATGAAGGAAAAGATATAAATTTCCGGAGTTGACATAAAACATGTAAAGACACGTTTACAACATCAATATCTAAAAAAATTTAATTAATATGATCTCTGATGCAGGAGATCCTCTAGGTGGGGCCTATAGGAGTCTATAGTTTTCAGTTCTCTTCTACCTTGATTGCTCCACATGTGGAATACAATCCACATCCCTTCAAAGACATTCTGTTATTCATCACGTAATACTTTATTCAAAAAAACAAAATGGAAGAAAACACAAATTAGAAGCTTGTTTCTTACATGGTTTATTACATGGTTTGATTAAAGAAAACACAAACTAGAAGCTTGTTTCTTACATGGTTTAGTACACGTTTGATTAAAATTTGCAAATTTAAGCTCGAATAAACTTCATTTTGTATATTGAATTAGCAAAAGCAAAATTCTTCTTCATTTCAAACTGAGTCTTAAGGCAAAGCTTAATTTACAATAAGATCCAACTGAAAATCAAAAAAAGGGCTTTTTTCAATTTTACTTTTTCGACTAAGGTTTAGGGCTTCTCAACTCAACCAAACATAATCTTAGAGTACAAAATTACGAGGTAGAAGCATTGAAGAGAGAATATCTTAATGGTTCTAGTGCTGTTCACGTGGATTTCAAAGGATATAGCAGTGCATGTGAAAGAGGTTTAATTGGAGATAGATCCTTTGATTCCTTTAAACTTTTTGCTTATATTTATGGTCCTTGTACTACTGCCAGCGCATGCTTCAATTTTTTGTTATTCTTTCCCCACGAGAAACTACCAAGTAATGTGCTTCAGTGATAAACTTTGTCAAAAGGGAGGGAGGATAAAGAACAGGAAAAAGAAGAAAACAAAATAAAAGTTTGTGGTTTAGACTTGTTGCCTAACTTGACTATGTGACAAAGTTTTAAATAAAAGTTAGAGAAGTATAACCAAAGAAACCATGATTGTCTTCTGGGCTCTAAGCAAAACAAAAATGAAAACATTTAGTACATTCCGAATGGTGAGATGTCAATATCTTGAATTCCTTTTTTGTTGTCAATGCTCTCAGATTATGTTGGATTCACTCCATTTATGAATCCATTAATTGGGAGTAGGCATGTTAAACCTTAGCTTTGGCCTCTTTAAATGGAGTTCTATTTCTAGCAATACTGATACGGTCTCATACGGAATCATGAGTTATATTCAAAATCTGGGAACAATTTTGTGGCGTATATATGTGCAATCTGAGACATGTATAAGTATAATCAAACTTTAGACAATATTATCGGAGTAAAAAGTTTGGTGTTTGAGTTATACTACAAACTTTGGTATTAAGAGGATATAGGTTTGAGAGTCCTGGTGTGGAACTTTGTAATGTGCAACCAAAACGTGTATTGTATGTAATTCATTTGGCAGCGACTCAAGCAACTTCTCAAAACTTGGATATGATAATATTGTCTAAAGTTTCATTCTCCATCTCAACATCAATCCAAGAAATAATTGTATAGTTTGAGAGTACGTGATTCTAAATAATCTTTATGTGAAATGTTATTAATTTTTTTCATAAATTATGTGTTACATAAAGTGAATAATATGTCACACAAAAATTGGTCGAAAATTTATTGTTCGAGATGATGTAATAATCTACTGTGCATGTGTTTGTGAATGCTACGATGATACGCATGCTTATAAGTTATAAGTCAAGGTTGTTTGATTAGCTATATGTAGGATACTCTAGTGTGCTCACGGCAATACTATTTCCTGCACTCCCCAAAATGTTTCTTGTACTTTCCATAATTTCAGAATGGTCATTTCGAAAGTAATATGGGAAGTGCAGAAAAAACACCCTGTGCTGACAATGGGTTGAGCGCACAGTAAGCAAACTGCACTCGTAGCCTCCTAGAGAATAAAATTTTGAATAGAAAAAAACTAGAGCACTGAAGATAAGCCTCGTTTAAAGCCCAGCAATCTATGACCACATTGTAGCAACCTTGATAGGACTCCACAGCTTTCATTTTATTCATGCCTCAATAGATGTCATGATGTAACAGTTTAGTCGTATTCATATAGCAACACAATTACGTTGGTGGCCTATATGTGCTGTAAGGTTGTTGCGTCATTTTCATGTAATTTATGTTAGAGACAACTCACTCTCATCAAAGGTTATGGTTATGTCAACGAGCATTTCAAGCTATTTCTCTGCCACGAATTGCATCTTTCAAGGTTGGTGCTGGAATATCATCTATTCTACTCGTTCCTAAGCAAATGAGAATGTTGTTAACGGTCACTTGGCAATTGGAAGTGTCAATTTGTGAAGATAAATTCCAAATTAAATATCCATACGCCAAATACCGTAAAAACTGGACGTGCCAAATGCCATTTTTTTTTAAAATTTGAAGGCAAAGAACTTGTATTATTTCATTCAAAATGAGTATACAAGTTGGAATGAAATCAAAATAATGCATACTAGCATCATATCCAAGTGCCAATTCTTGTTGGTCCTTAGGTGTCTTTGTTACCTCTCTTCATTTAAAATTGAAATTTTATCTCAGTATAATTTTTGAACTTGTATTAAACACCCTATAATTTTCTTTTCTCTTTCCCCCCTCTTATTTATATTACTGTATTTGTTAAATGATTCTAATTTCTCCTAGTATTAAAAAAACATATCCTCCTAGCAATCCTGAAAATACAAACAAAATAAAACCATATCCTCCTAGTATTATAAAAATGATAAAACCTATACTTTTTTTTTTTTTTTACTTTTTTTTCTTTCTCATTTGTTATTCCTTCTCGATTAGCACTTGCCAACAACAACTCAAACGAGCTTACCCAAAACACCCACAACAAATCTAAGCTAAAGTAGTGTTGTGTTAAGAGTTCATAGAAAGGCAACATACCTGAGTAATGAAAGACACTCTATGACTTGGATTCAGTTGCCAAATATGAGTCTAACAAGTTTAGTTAGAAAAGATGAATGTGATGGAAGAACCTTAGACAAATGGGAAAAATAAAGAGAATGAAAAAAAATGTAAAAGATATAGATTTCACATGAAAAGTATAAAATTTATCTTTTATTTCTCACCTCCCACCAAAACCAAACACAACCCCAGAGGAAACAAAATCGTATTCGTAGGGAGGGTATGGACTGTGGGAACTGGGAGCACGTTTTTTTCCCAACAAACTTAACAACCATAGTCCATAGAGTCATAGACCAGTGTTTCAAAAACATGAATCTATATTTCTTCAAAAACAAAAAATAAAAAAAAAAGTCTTAAAAGAAACAATAAAAAAATTCAAACTGGGTCTCCAAAAGAAGAGAAGACAAGTGGGCTGAATTGAAAATACAGCATACAAGGGCCCCATATTTATATTCTGTTATAATTTTTTGGAATAGGAGTGAATTGAAAATACAGAATATTCGTGAACACCCCTACCTAGACGAAAAATTTGAGGTTTTAGAATTTTTTTTTTTTACACAGTTTGTACAAGAAAATTTTATATATAATTACGTTAACAGAAATAGTAAAAATAAAAAAATAATTTTATGTACAATAAATAATTTAATATCTATATAGTGACAATATAAAATATCATACAATCATAAATTGTCATTTTAATTATTTTAAATAATTATTTTAAAATTCAACAAATTTATCCTACTTAATAAAATTTAATCGTATTGAATGACTTAGTCTGTTATTACATAACTTTTTTCTCTTTAACAAAACACTATTTCACGTTAAACAGGAACTTAGTAGGTTGGACTCAAAGATGAACATCGGACCCAAAAACCAAGATTTAGAAGCAGAGGCGCTTAACTTGGGACCGCTAGTCCTTTATTTAATTCGTCTGAACTCAAATTTAATTAGGCAATAATTCAAAAATCCGCTTGATTATTTCTTTATGAAAATAAAGAAAACCAATTTCATATGAAATACATTTTTCTTGTGTAAAGAAAATTCAAAATTATTCGAAGGTTATGGTGAAAATATTATTATAGGTTAAATGGGACAGCATAACTTAAACAAATCTTCCAATTTTATGCTAAATTTAGATTTGATATAACTGTTTAGATTTAAAACTAAACAAGCCTATAACTAGGTGTGAACCCGCGTCTTGCATGATTTAAAAAGAAAATTGAACAAAATAAAAGAAAAGAAAGAAGTAAAAAATAAAACACCAATTTCGCACTGTTCAACATACACGTGACAATAAGTTGATGATCTGTTTTTATAAATATATAAATAACAGCTAAGAGATTAAAACTTTTTTCTCTGCGTTGCAAGTTGTAATTTTTGAGTTCCCTACATGGCACAGGTCTCACTAAAAAATCAAGAAAGAAGTAAACTAGGTGTGCACCAGTGCCGTGCACGATTTTAAAAAATTAAAATTGAACAAAACAAAAAAGAAAGAAGTAAAAAATAAAACAACAATTTCGCATTGTTCAGTATTGACAATAAGTTGGACAGTTTTTATAAATATATAAATAAAAATTAAGAGATTAAAACTACATAAATAACAGTTAATAGATTACAACAGTTAATAGATGAACAATTTTTATAAATATATAAATAATAGTTAAGAGATTACAACTTTTTTCTGTGTTACAAGTTGTAATTTTTGAGTTGCCTGTATGATGAGTCTCACTAAAAAATCAAGAAAAAAAAAACATGTTTTATTCTCACTTTCCCCAATCAAGTTAGTAAGATGCAACTCGAGTTTCATAACAATTAAGAGTATGTTTAAAAATCCATTACAAAATTATGTTCGAGGCAAAAATAATTTTACCAAATTCAGAACATTTGCTTTTACGTTCATTTTGCCTTGAATTTGCATTGGAACACCCCGCTCGCCTATTTGAGGAATCTCGTGTTTCATTTGTGGACACTAAAAATCCTCGTCCCGATGGAGTGAACTTCATCAATGATTAAACCAGTAAAATTTCTCTACAGAGTATTTACCAAATTGCCACAACACAAGACACTTGCATTCCATTCCATGGTCTCCAAAAGGCAGCCATAGCTGTCACAAAAGGCACATGTATGGCACATAATTGAAATCATTAGAAACGGCTAGATTCATGAGAATTGAAGGGGCCCTCTAACTTTTGATATTTACGAAGAGGTAACAAAACAAACTCCCACTGACCCACATCATCCATCAGACACAACAACACAAGTAACCATCTATCTAATACTACTTGAATGCATTATTTGGGGTGCCATAG
Source organism: Glycine tomentella (assembly GCA_007407185.1). NCBI lineage: Eukaryota > Viridiplantae > Streptophyta > Magnoliopsida > Fabales > Fabaceae > Glycine > Glycine tomentella. Next base: position 1,161,679 of record PYAF01005867.1, read on the forward strand.
AATTGAGATAAGAATAAGCAGCTAAAGGAGTTTAATGGCTGGTAGGTTGCCTGGTGTTGGGTTGCTTGCAAGGAAGAGAACAGAGCAGAACCATAGATATGAACACCAACACCTTCCCACATGCCGACACTCCTATTACCTTAGAGAATCATCATCATTCGACCCATCATGGATTCCACTCAATGTCTTAGATGAAACTGCTCTCAAGGCCAGACAAAGGCTTCACAAGAAGCTTCGACACTTCTTTTCCTCATACAGGTATATATATTTTGTGAATTAGTTTACTTTTTGTTCTTATTAGCTTGAGTTTCTGTATTAATTTGTTAAGACCTATTTCATTTCCCACCAGTTACTTGTGTGCACACCATGATACATGCCTGATTAGTTACACTTAAAACTTTTTATTACTATCTAAGGATGTGTTATATAAAAATTGAATTTAAATCTAATTTCTTTCCACAAATTTAACATATGTTGTCAACTAATTTACATTCATTGAAACAAATTTACTTTCAAATTAATTATAAATTAATAAAAAAAACACTTTTTATATGCAAATACAATTTATCTTGTGTGGTTATTGAGATAGGATTTGTGAACCTAACAATTAAGAATTTAAATTTATGGCAAGGCCATTGCTCTGCTTATTTGAGTGTATACTAATGAATATTAATTAATTATCCGAGTTGCTTAATGCATAAATACATTACAGGTCAAGTGAGAATCCAAGAAAAGAAGGAAAAGTGAGCCAAAACAGCTACGAGAAAAAGGATGGAGGAATAGGTAGAAAGTTATTAGAGAGTTCATGGTTATTGGGTGGGAACAAGTTTAAGAAAGATAGAAAAGTGTGTGCCGTGTGCCTAGAAGATTTGGGGCAAGAGCAACAGGTTATGAACCTTTCATGCTCCCATAAGTACCATTCAGCATGCCTTCTTCCTTGGCTTGCAGCCCATCCCCATTGCCCATATTGTCGAACCCCTGTTGAGCCCTGACCTCATCATGTACAAGGCTCAAGACTTTACTTAATTTGGCTTCAGAATGGACAAAAATATCAAAGTAGCTAGCTACCTAGTATTGCAATTTGCCACATATTTTTCTTATTGTTGATTGCTCTCTTCAGGTTGGTGGATTTCCCCTATTATAATATATGCTCGTGAAAAGATTGAAATTATCCACTAACCCCAAGAAGGCAATAACTACTTTTTCTTGCTTTTTTAAAAATAAAAATAAAAACGATTATCTTTTCTAACATCATCAATGCTGGTTAACTTTTAAAAGCCCACTTTTGTTGAGCTATTTTCTCTTCATAAGCAATATACTTATCGGGCAAGGGCAAACCTAACCTACAGCAAGTTAAACATTTCCTTTGAGTCCAAGGTTCCCAAAAAAACTATAATAAGTTTTTAAAAAAGCAATTGATCATTTATATAGGACTAAATCAAATTTTAAATTTTAGGCCTAAATCAAATTTTAAAATGGGTCTTATGTAAAAGTAATTTATAAAAAAAGTGCTGTATTTTATTTTTTAAACATTTTAGTATATAATAATATCTCTTTTCCAATCAATAATAAGGTTAATTTATTTAATTCCTTAAAATATTTATTGGTTTTAAGTAACATTTTATATTCTTGTAAAAAAAAGGTAAGATTTTATTACTTTTGTCCCTGAAATGGTGGCCGTCTTTGCTAATTCTAATAGATTCAAGGAGAAAAAGGGTCACGAAGTTGGAGACGTTATTCCCACTGGGGATTTGATATAGGTACAACATTTAAAGAACGTCTTGAGATGTAGAAGTTGGATTTACATAGAATTGGTGCCTAAATTTTCAGATATAATTCAGTCATAATTAAACTATTGTTTAACTCAATTTTGACTCTCAAATAATAGTTTAAAATTGAAGTAAAAAAATCTTTTCCCCTCCATTGATTGAAATTATGGTTTGGCAGCTCTAATCCAAACACTAACTATTATGATTTGCGTAAACGTCTTGTTTAAGTCATTTTGGTGCATCCACAATAACCTTATAGACAACAACGCAAATCATTTTTTATTTCTTCGGAAGATTTGGTATACAATGCAGACGTTTGTTCTTTAATTAGTAGCCTATCTTTAAAACTATCAAGAGTTTGCAAATTTGTATTAATTTATTTTGAACAAAATTAAGTATTGAAAGAGAAAGGAGCCAAAATACCCGAGAAAATATTTTCCGTGTTGCTCAACGGCAAAAGGGGACTCTAAAAACAAACTATAAAGTAGATACCAACATGACATGGCAAAAAGTACAGTACAGCCGCACAAAATTCTATTTCTAGGTCTTCGTTTGTACATAAATATAATGATTTGATTTTGATTTCTTTTATAAGTGATTTTGAATATTAATTTTTAACTACTAAAACTAATCACTTTGTAACGCGCTCTTCAATTATTTTAAATATTTTTTTTAGCGCTACTTTTTATCATCTTTAAATTATTTTATGAATACGATAAGTCTTAATTAAACAATAATATCTTAATCAAACAATAATATAAATTCCAATTATTTTTTTAAAAGAAAAACAGAAACTTTTGATAATAGTAGTATTTTGTTATCATTATCATCTAAGCATATATACTAACAGATCATTAGATGCATATAATTATGACTGCAACACTCATCCAATTCAAATCTGAGATGCACTTTGAACAAATTTAAAACCCAATATTGATGGGAGATGTACTTGTTTTCTTAGATTGGAGCACAATCAACGTTTTTTATCCATTCTAGTTCTAGGCTGAAACAACAACATATATGACATCTTAATCAAATTGGTCATGTGATTGCGTGAAGTAGTATAATTGGTAGGATTACTCAAACTTAAACAAGGATAATTTTGTGCGAAAAATACCCTCAAAGACTATTGACTTCCACCATTCGTAGGTTCAAACAGTTAACTGTTTGATGCACGTATCTAACTGTTAGATAGCCACGATCTTCATGCTATTTTGATCCTCTCTCTCTCTCTCTCTCTCTCTCTCTCTGTGATAAGAATTTTGGGAAAACTGCACTACAAATGCTATCTGCAGTTCTCAGAGACCAAGCGGTGGTTGTGCACTGGCCCTTTGATTGGAAACACTCTATTGCCGTTATCATCACCCGCATCATTTGTTTGCAGTGAAAGGCTCTGATACCAAAGAATCTTGAGAAAACCGCGTTACAAAAATTAGCTATTGTAGTTGGAGAGCACTAAAGTCTTATAATTATATAATTATATAATTGAATCCTAACTCTCTCTCTCTCTCTCTCTCTCTCTCTCTCATCTTCAGAGTTAAAGCATGGCCTTCGCAAGTGTCATTGTTTTTCTTCTTCTGCATATTCTTTCATCAGTTAGAAGTGATTTCCTATCTCCTCCAAGTCCTCTGGTCGCTCCACTATATGGTTTGTGCAAGTGACCCTTTTTCTTTTAGCTACTTATTTTATTGGATTGGATTTCTTTATTGGGATTCTGTGTTTGTCTCTTTTGATTCACGGGCTTGAGATTCCATGACTTTTCTTCTTATGGGTCTTCTCAAGTTCCTCTTTTTTTAAAATTGATTTGTAGCTTAGACTTCTCAAATTGGTTTTGACTTCCTGTTCTGTTTGCATTGTGTGTTGTGTTCAGAGGATGTGTGCAAAGAAGTGGAATGTGGAAAGGGAACTTGCAAGCCTTCTCAGAATAGCACTCTCTTGTTTGAATGCGATTGTCATCCAGGTTGGAGGCAAACTCTTTCTGCTCATGATGAGGGCTTCAAGTTTCTTCCTTGCATAGTTCCTAATTGTAAGAACTCTATTATTTTCTTATGGGTTGTTGGTCTCAGCTTGATTTAATCTAAAAACTGCAGTTTTTAGGAAGCCTGAATTGTTATGTAGTACGTTCGTTTTGGTGACTGTTTTTGGTTGCATGTGGTTGAAAAAGTCTGGTATGTGGAGAAATTATTTGCTACCTTACTATCTGGAAGTGTCTAAATGACAGAGTTTTGAAGCAATTGACTTGCAATAAAGGAAGATGGCAAGATAGCTTGGTACGAACTTACTAAATGCATTTCTTGCTTAAAGGGTGTAGATTTTCTTTGCATGCATGAATCCTGACAGAGTTTGTTCCTTGGATTTAAGATGTTAAAGTAATATGAAAGCAAAAAATTAAGTCATGGTATGACAGTCAAACATTGCTTAAATTTAAAGTTAATAAATCTGAAGTTACTAACACAGTGTAGTTCCATTATAAAATTGTAAACTGGAGTGCTATTACTATTAAAGCATCTTTAATGCTGGATCTTGGAAGGGGAAAACGCGCGCGGAGCAACAGATCCGATAGGAAAGGAGGTCGCATTCGCGGAGGAGAAGGGGTTGGCTGCAGTGGAGGGGAAGGAAGAAGGAAAAAGAAAATGAGAAGAGGAAAGAGGGAGGAAAAAAAAAGAAGAAAAAAGAGGTTCTAGAAGTTGTGAAGAGAGAAGAGAGGAGAGAGGGGGGAGGGGGAAAAAATAAAAGAGAAAAAAGGAAAGATGTTGAGAAGAGAAAAAATAATTGGAAAAAAAATTGAAATAAAATAAGTTATCGTTATATTTAATTATATTTAATTTAATAAAAAATTAAATATTTAAAAGTAGGATCCATTAGTTATCTAAGATCTCAAAATGAGATATACTAAAAAAGAAAAAAAAATATAAGAGATCTTGAGAAATCTTCAATCCTAAGTAACACTGTGGAGTTCATCAAAAAGTGATCTAAGATCCCAATTTGGGATCTACCACTAAAAATGCTATAAGGTGATGATATGTTCAACATTTTAATTATAATTTGCATTAAAAGGGAATCAATGGAGACCATTAAGTCAAAATGAAGAATAGCTGCACACTACTTATCTGTTTAATAGAAATTAAGAAATTGAATAATGATTGCAACTTTGTGATCAGTATAAATTACTCAAACCTACAATGTGATGCTTGTGGCAGATTGTTTTGAAGTGTAGTCTTCTAAACCTTTAGCAAGTGTCAAATGAAGCAATTTTGACTTACCAATAAATGAAAAGCATATTGTTGATATTGCAACTTTATCAAATTTGTTGATAAAAACTTCCACATGGATTAAGATTTGAGTTGTGATTGTTTAGAACAGTTCTCAAGTCTTCTTGATGACTATTGAAAATACTTTTTATTTTAACAGATGCTAAAAGATATGCATAATCCCCAATGTAGGTACTATGGACAGCTCTTGCTCCAATGCTCCTGCTCCAGCTCAACAAGAAAGAAAAGCAAATGAATCAATATTTGATGGTAATTGACAGATGTAATCGTTGGCAGCTCATGCTTCAACTTTTGTTTCTTTTTTCCTGATAGGTTGTAACATGCAACATTTTGGTCATATGTTTATGTAGCTTGCCACTGGGTTGATTGCGGAGGTGGCTCGTGCAACAAGACATCCTTATTCTCTTATAGCTGCAACTGTGATGCTGGCTATTACAATCTTCTCAATGCCACTGCCTTGCCTTGCTTCAGAGAATGTAAGAACATAAAACCTCAGATATAGTTAAATCCATTTGTTTTGGGGGAATCATATGTTCACTTTAATCATTCGTTTGGAAGGGGGGGAAATTATTTACTCTAATTTCATTGTTCCCAAATTAATCCAAAATAACTTGAGATTTTAAATTTTTCTTCAAGGTGCTATTTGTTTTGGTTGCTCTAACCTTGGAATATCAACGACAAACTCATCCACCGCTTCACCACCACCACCATTAAATGAGAATGGTAAGAATAATAAGTGTAAAGTCATAACTGTATGATTAGATCTGCATTTGGGTTTTGCTATTTTTCTTTCCTCATCCAAAGGATGAACACAATGGAAGTTGTATGTTTTGGCCTCTATTTGTACCTTGCTTATATAGTTTTGTTTCTAAACGGCTCATTATGTCTCAATACATATTATTTCCAAGTTAACTCAGATCATTAAGCTGACATGATTAGCTATTTATTTGTGCATTGTCTATGGGTTTAATCCTTTTTTCTTTTTTTGGATTCTCAGCTAGCTTGATTCTAAAAGGAAGCTCCCTGTGGTTACTCATGCTGATTATATTCATAGCTCATATGCAGTTGCAGTAGGAAATTTGACACATGACTTTTTTGCAATACTGAACTATATGCTTTTTTAAGTGAGAACCGGATTTTCCTAGCCATGTCTATAGACTATAGAGTGGCAGAGAGTACAATGGCATCACAATTAAACATTATATGGCGAAGAAGAGAGACTATGAATTTTGACACCTGCAACTCGTTTTGTATTGGTATTTCATTGTCTTTGTACAAATTATTGAAGAAAATATACTTATGTTTCTTTCTATGATCAGAAGCAGAATAAAGTAATGAATGATTGCTTTATCTTCCACCTCCACTAATTTTATACTTACTTTTTATTTTTATTTTATTTTGGGAACTAGTACTGCTTAAAGAAAGTTTGTCAAACAAAAACTTGCTCCCTGTATATGCATATGGAGAGCCAAAAGACACAAAGCAGCATTACAGGATAATTTTTGGCTGATCCCACATCAAAATATGAGGTCAAAAGTTAGTTGTCATGACTACATGACCTGAGTGCTTACTGTAGAATTGTTCAGTGTGCCTCACTTGACCCCATTTCCTAAAACAACTTAGTTTTAGTAGTTTGTTAAATAAGTTCATCATAAGCTTTACGCATGTAACTGATACACACGTACATATGTATGTAGATATTACAATTACAATTTACAACAAAACTTGAAACTTTATACCTTTCTATTTGTCCAGCATAATATTGATTCTTGGTTTGCTGCGTTTTAAATGTAACAAGTACAAGGCCGTTATAATTTGGGCAATTTCTTGCACAAGGTGGGGGAAGATAACCCTTTGAAAGTTTGAATATAAGAGCTACCAATGAGTTCTATGGCCTCAATTTTGTATTTTGATTGTGTATGATGTGAAACCTTAAATTTGATCAATGTATTTAAGGGAATAGTTAAAACCTAAGGGGAAAGCATGTGAATATATATATGTGTGTGTGTGTATATATATATACACACACATACACATACACACAGGTTATTCTAGCCTACTAACAGAAGTTGATATTGGGTACCGCATGATCACATAACAATCGAGAAAAGGGAAAAAGAAAATAACACACAGATACGCAGGGAAGAAAAAGCAACACACAAAGTTTACCCAATATAGGTTACGTCCAGTTTTTCACTATATTCCCTTACACACTTGTACAATTGCACTTAGATTACAAGAAAATATATAGACTTAGAAACCCTAAGCACCATAGCTATTCATGAACCCAAGTTCAAACTATAAATAATAAAACACAAGGCCAACAACAATATTAGGCTCTGTGCATATCTGGTGACGGCACAATATGAGCCATACCCAACACTTGATGAGGTTGCACTTTGTTCTGTTGGATTGCACCATGGAAAAAATGCAATCGCATTAACGGAAGGAAAAATAAACTTTGTCATAGGATTAATTTTGAATAACACATTATATGCGCCAAATTTAATTTGCAATCTTATTTGTCTCGACTAATGCATGCTCAAATTGTACACTATTTTCTATTAAATTTTGTGTGGTACAAGTTTGTATTTTGAGGACAGTGGTATAGGTGAGAGGTGAATGGGGTCTAGTAGATTTATGCAGTCACTTATATGCTGAGACACAAATCATACTGTTGATAATGATAAGCATGAACACATATGTGATATCTGTTCTGCAGCTAAGTATGCAAGACACATTTTTAATGCTAATCATAATAAAACTATTGAACCTTTTGATTGATACATTGTGATTTGTGGGGTGCTTATCATATATGTGATACATTACTCATTATCTACTTATGACAATAATGGACTAACAGTGTGCTTTTGAGCGGCGTTGTGTATGCTGATTATCTAATAATTGCATGAAACAATAAAAGAGGTCATTAGTGGGAATACTTTTATGATTGCGAGAGGGATCAAAGGAATACTTGTATGTCAATGAAAGTATGCTCTACATATTATTTCAAAAATAATTTTGTTGGAAGCAAAGCATGCAAGGTTTGCTCTTGAGCAAAATCACGGATTGGCTTAGGCAGTTGGAGTCGAATGTGAGAATTGATCTATTTGACCATTGCTTGGCTTGAATTTAGCTACTTTGTTCATGTTTTTGCTCACTTCATGCATTGTTCTTGATAAGATTAAGAGCACTAGAATGTGCATTGAGAGTGTATAATTATTTAAAACGGCATCCATGATAAGGAATCTTTCTTATATATATTTACTGTGATTGTGATTTAGCAAGTTGTCCTCTTACACATTGTCCGTTAATAGGCTATTTTGTATTATTGGATTCTCCTAGATCTTGGAAGACCAAAAAAAAAAAAGAGTAGGCTGTTGTTTCTCATTCGTCTGAAGAAGCCATGTATCCATCTTTGGCTATACCATGACATGTGAATTAAAGTGTGACACTTTCAGCCTATGAGTATTTTGTGATTGTCAACTTGTTATAGCGCAAAGTATAGAGGTAGATTTGTCGCTTTGTTTTTTATGAAAAACAAGATGGTAGTGTTGCTCCTATGCATGTTTGCACATACAATTGATTTGCTGAAGTTTACACCAAAGCTCTTGATAGTACTCGCAGTTTGATTTCTTTTTGACAACTTGAGCATTTATAAGACCCTCATGCTTCAACTTAGCATATTGTTTTTTCTTATATTTTGGTTTTTAAAACTTGTACAAAACCATTTAAATAATCATATGAGTTTGCAATTTTACCTTTAAATTTGATTCTCCCGTAGACCCGTAAATTTTCCTCATCATGATGATAAGGTGGAAGCTACTAAAAACCTCGTAGTTTTTTTCAATTAGACTTGCACATGAAACAAGACTAGTACCAACCAGAACCAATTTCATTCTATGGAACAAGATGGGCTACCACTTGGAAATTTTATGGCTTGTAGCACAGGCCCATCATCTACCATAGTAATGGTAATTACTTTAGAGATGTGAAACTACACCTACTGATGCACCACAGAGAAAGGGCCCATAGGAAAATCTTGGGCCATACATAGACTAGAAGATATGGTTTTTTCTTGGAAGGAGAAGTAATAAAAAAAAAAAGTGTCCCATCCAGAATTCAACTTCAAATAGGTGATGGCACAGGCTGGTGGTTTGGAATTATTAATAGAGCTATTTAATGTATTTGGTGGCCTCTATCTGGATGATGAAATTCAGATCACAGAATCCTCAGCTCCAACACCCATCTCGCCTGTCCCTGTCCCATCTCCGCCCCCTTCAATTGTAATGTAGTAAAATAATAGACCACTTCCATCATTTTCACCTTCTTTCAGTCTTTTCTTCCTTTTCTGTTTTTGGATAAATACGTCTCCAATAATGTTATATAATTACATTCTATATGCTTATTATATAAGCACTATCAATCACATCTAATTTTTTATTAATAATTATTAATTATTAATTTATTATTTTTAATCAAAACGTTCATACTCATAATTTTTTTCTTCCTTCATTTATAGTTTATCATTAAATCAATTTTATAAATTTCTGTAAGGATCTCATGACTTGTGCATTATATCTTCTAGTTTATTGAATGTAGGATTTCTAACGCATTCAAGTATGAAAATTGTATTTTCAAATTTGGCTTGCATTTTTATTAGAGAACCCTCAAAGACTTTTTAACGCATGCCTGAAAAAACATAATATCGGTCTTTCAACTTTTATTTGTGCAGTGTGAGTTTCCTGGCCTAGTTCCATGTAATCCGGCAGTAGAACTAGGTAAAACTTAAATGGAAATCTATTTAGTGAGTTCAGTGACACATTTATGTCAACTCTATCATGCATCAGCTATTATTTATTTATTATTATTTAATTATTTATATTTTTAAATATATTTATATATATAATATTCATATTTATTATTTATAATGGTTTTACGTGATTCAAATAAAATTAATAAAATTACAAGAAATTTATTAAAAATAATACTAAAAGTTAAGAGCAAGGCAATGCACTCTTTCCTGATGTAATTCGTGCTTGAAATCACATTAGGAAATTAATTCACAGTAATTGATTTTGAATATGATTTTTTATTTTAAAGAATTAATTTTAGAGTCATAATTAATTATAAGATGAAATAATTTTGAATAATCTTATTTAAAATTCAAATTTTGTATTAAATTTTATTTTTAATTTAATTTTATAATAAAATATTTACATATAAATCACATTTATTCAAAATCAATTTTTTTATTAAAATTAATTTTATTAATATTCAGACAATAATAATTACACTTGCAGTTGTAGAGGTGAAATTTGAGTTTGAGTCGTTTTCCATGAACACATTGATTTGAATGACTCCTGCACCCAATCAATCCATCAGCAAGCTGGTACAGAACTTTCCGAGAGAGAAAAGCCTTCAATTCTGAAATCTGAATACCAATCCCCATCACCAGGTAGCTACTAAAGCCAACCTAAGCTAAAACAACAGGGCTATTTCTGTCCCATCACATAAATATATAGATTAATAAACAAACTTAAAATTTCTCTGAACACCCTCCACCGCCACTAGCCGATGTAGGGCACTTCCTTTCTTGGCGGCAAATACGTCCTAAAATGATAACATGAATTACAATTTCACTTCCAAAAGATCAATTTGTGATGCCGAGTACTTTCTGCTCTTTACTTCGCCTGTACTGCTACATACTACACTATCTTCCAATTTCCTGCTTCAATTATTTTTGCCTTTTTCTATCGATAATTGGGTTTCTCTGCCTTAAACACTTCCCTTTGCTTCCGTCAAGTTTTCTCTTCATAAGAACAATAATTATAAGTACGCAGTGTGTAATAAGAGAATTAAGAGGAAGAATGTATTAAATTTTAGATTTGATTATCAATTTATTCTTTAAATTTGTTTAAAACTTTAATTTAATTTCTGAGTTTTTAAAAGAATCCAGTTCATTTTTAATTTTGTTAAAATACATCAATTTAATTATTTTCGTCTAGTTAAAGTGACGTCATTAGGAATTTAAGATTATGATTTAAAAAAAAATTTGTGTAATGTGAAAAACCAATTTTATTTGGGTGTAATTTTATATAAAAAATAGAAAAAAAAATATATGACAGTTAAGGTGGAGACTTAGTCAAATAAAAGACTGACGAATGAAGGAAAATAATTATCAAAAATAAAATTTTAATTTTTTGGATAAGATATGAAAGACTCAATACCCAAGTAGTTACAGTTATAAAGCAACAGTCATGTACTGACAGTAGAGTAAAAAAAAATATGAAAGAGAATATTGGAACAATTTTAAACGAGATATATGGGAAGTTACCTAGTTAAGAGCACCAAGTGGAGAAATGGTAGAGATAAGTTAGTTGCAATGAAGCTAGAAAACGATAAGAAACGATAAAGAAACCCAAAGAACAAAAAAAAAAATAACTAGCAAAGAAAATCATATAAGAAACGATAAAGGAAGAGTACTAATTTTTTTCTCACACACTTATGTTGTAGCAACTTTTAACTGGATTCATATTATTCGAATTCAAAAATTAACCACAGTCTATAAAATCTTTACATTAAGTTACATTCATATGCTAAAAAAAAGCTTAAAGATAATAAATATCAGTAAAGATCTCCATCAAATTATAAATAAATATTAATTAATACATAATATGTTCATTTAATCAAAAGTGTGATAATGTTAGTATATGATAGCAGGTAATAATTTTGTATAAATATTATATGCATCATGCATATTATTAGCATCTTATTAATGTGATTGTATTTAAAAATAAATGAAATACTTTATAATTCAAAGGTTGGTGTAGTGATAAAAGTTATATTAAGTTCACATCAGTAAAAATAATTTATTCAATAAAAAAATTATTCAATTTTTATTGTGCATAAAAAAAAATTAAGTCAAGCAATAATTATACACTAAAAACAAAATTAATTTCTAACAAAATAAATTAAAGGAGACACGTGATATTAAAAAAAATGAAATAGCCTATTTGAATGATGACCTCCTAATGAAATGAAGTAATAAAACATCAAAATTATAACTCAATTTAATTATTGAAGCCCAAAACTACATTGGCTCTATGGAATTCATTGATTCAAGACTTTCCAAATCCATTTAAAATATTTAAAATTCAATCAAGGCAATTTTTGCAAGTCTGGTCTAATCATCAGAATTTGTGGATCGGTCCAAAAGTTACTTTTTTACATATAATCTTGCAAATATTTTTTACAAGAAATATTCCTGCTCGAATAGGAAAGTTACTTATTAGAGTTATATGTAACCCCTTTTTATTATTATTATTTTTTAAAACGGCCTCTCTTGATCTCATAGCACTCCTATTTCCGTTTGACGTTTGGTTCTGAAGTTTTCTGTTTAGATATACGCTAGGATATTCTAATCCGGTAATAAGATTATGCCTTCTTGGTTTAGCAAGCCCAAAGAAAATATATACACGGGTGGTGTAGGCCCACTGCTTCATAGATCAAAATCAAATAGTGATATTATGCATATATTTGATTGAAAACTAATCCTAGGTTACCCTAGAATGTGCCACAATAATTATGTCTCACTTCGCATCAAGACTTTCTTTTATTGCTTATATCGAATCTTTTGTGAGCAATTGATTACACTCGTGGGTGCAAGGGTGTCATCAACTATCTTTCCACTGCACAGTAACGTATCCTAGATAATTAGTGTGATTAATCATTTGGTGTGATGGAATTAATTTTGAAAGTTTCAACTTATAATATATATATATATATATATATATGCGTAAATAAATTATCATAATCCAAAATATTACGTGTTAATAACATACTAATAAAAAAAAAATATTATAATAAACACCTAGAATATGAACCAACCCATTACAAAAGGCGACCCAAAAACACCTCTACTAAAGAAACAGTTGTGGGACAAGATCCAAAAAGTTGGATTTAAGACACAGAAAAACTATAAAAGGACATATGTCTTACGATGTAGAACAAGTTTCCTCTCTCACTTATTATAAAATAATCAACTCATTCAAAGGCAATATTAGCAAAAATTCATTCCTAACTTTTTCACGTCTGCTCTAGAAATTTCACCACCACATTATGATACTTTTGTTTTCATGTTCAAAGGCAAGAGGATTGGCCATCTAACAGAGAGAGAAAGATAATTTTTTTTTAACAATGTATAGATTTTAAGAATTTTTCTACAAAAATTTATTCTCTATATTAAAAATCTCTCTATTATTTTTATTAAAAGATTTAATAAAAATTTAAAATATTTACTTAATATTTTGCACTAAAAAAGTTGTTAATATCTATAATAAATAAAGTCCCGCACGCATTGTGCAACATTTTATGTCAAATTGGATAACGTTTGATACAAAATTTGGATACGAATAGAAGCCCACTCTAGGGTCAAAAACTCTGTGATTGATTGATGTTTCATCTTCAAGTTCAGCAGTGTGTACACATTGCTAGCGTTGGTGGTCTTAATCACATATTCCACTAAAACCATGTTTTTGAAACAAGACAAAGACTAGTGTGCACAAGTAAAACTTGTTGCCGTGCGGAACATTATTTTACCCTCTTTTTTCTAATTTTGCTCCTTTTTCTCTGTTACGTTTCTCCATTGTTTGTAGAGGAGAGAGTGGCTGCCGGCACAGCGGAGCCACAGGAATCATCACACCGGAAGTACAGTCTTTTTCTCTTCCTCTGTTTTCTTCTTTCGCCGCTCCTTCTCCTTTCCTCTTCTTCTCTTCCTTACCTCCTTTTCCAACCAACGTTGATGTTGTAACCCCAAGCAATGTTTTTTATTTTTTATTTTATATTGGTGATTTGTTGTAATCACAGCCCGTAGAGGCCGCGGTTGCCGATTACGATGGAGAGGATGTTTGCCGGCTCACCGTTTTGACAGTGGCTTCCCGAGAGCGATGGGTTTCAGATCTGAAGCTTCTTTTGTTTTATTTTTCGATTTTTGATTCAAATTTGTCTTGACTGTTTCGTGTATATTTGTTGATGTATTGATTTCTTAGATCTAGACGATATACACGTTTTATAGGATTGAAACTGGAGATTTGAGTTTAATCAATGTATTGAATGAAATTGTTATTTTCGTTTTGCTTTCTAGAATTTTTTATAGATCTGTAATTTTTTGTAATTTGTTATCCTTTTCTATATTCAGATTTATTTGGGGGTGGCGGTGCATGGTGCGCCATCGCCATGTTCAGTTGCTCACGATTTGTTGTGGTGGGATAAGGAAGAAGGGGAAAAAAAGAAAAAGGGAGGAGAGGGGTGGCCGTAGGAAATCACTTCCCGAAGCGGAGTGCGGTGGTCGGAGTAAAAGATAAGGGAACAGAAAAGGAGAAACAAAACTAATTTCGGTGGTATGGTGAAGGGTTCTTCGTCGGCGATGGGAGTAGAGAACGAAGGGAAGAAGAAGAGAGAAGAGAAGAATTAAAGAGTAAATTGGGAAAGAAATAACAATTGCTTAACTATTCAGTTTCTGTTGCAAAGCATGCATGCAATAACAAGTGCATGATCTTAACTGTAGCTTTGACCCATAAAAAATGGTGCAAGTTCAAAAGGAAATACTATATGTATATAGCTAGCACTATTTTGGAATCCTTTTCCTCTTTTATCCAATTTACAAAACAGATATGTCCTAATCAAACTAAACGTGTAAATTTTATTCTAGCCAGAAGCAATATACAAAAGGGTCAATTCTGAACTTATTTAAGGCACACCTATTGCTTTTTGGAATTAATGGACAAAGCAATTTGCAAGTTGCAACCTATACTAACAACTGACTGCATAAATCAACACTTGGTGATTAATTGTTAAATTCACAGGGGGGTCTCAAAAGAAGAATCCTAGTATCCCATTGTTGATTTTCTTTTCGCTGATAATAATTGCGGGGTGGCTATCAATATTCCTTCATTTTCTCACGATTCTAATGTATAAATCAATTGCACCACTGACCCACCAGAGCCACCTATATATTTCCATGGAAAAAAGATAAGAATTTGATGTATAAGCACAACTGTGACCAGGCAGATTTTAATCAAAGCCATGTGATGGGCTTTTGACTTATGAGCAGGGGCATAAGGGCATTCATTTTTTTTTTTTTTTGGAAAATATGTGAAATATATATTAACCAAAAATGATATACAAGAACTCAGGGCATCCCCTGGATATACAAAGTGCCATATAGGCAAGCTAAAACATCACTTGCTCAAAAAGCAAATGTACAAGACCGATAAACAAAGCAAAATACATTTTCTAGTACAAGTGAGTGAGGTGTGCAGATCTTAAAGTCCTAAATTTTATCCTATCAACTAAGTCTGAGAGTACAAAGAATTGACGATCAAACCGTATGCTGTTCCTGTAGCTCCAGATGCAAAAAACAGTAGTCGCCAAGGTGAGACATCGAAACTTCCCTTGAGTACCGGAACTTGCCCTATAATGGACCAACGAATTCATAACACCCTGCAAGGAAATATTCTTTCTGGGGAAATTGGCCCACTCTCTAATTTCCGTCCAGGCTTTCAGAATGACACGGCACTTGAAGAACAAGTGGCCACATGATTCTTCAAACTGATTGCAAAAACAGCAAGTAGACCCTATACCAAGAAAGGGAGCTCGGTCAAGAGTTAGCAGTTTGTGGCTGGCTGCTAACCAAAGGGTGAAAGGCTCCTTTCGCGGGTTTGATGGATTCCACACCACTTTAGCCCAAAATTTATTAGGCTGGCCCTCCCTGAAATAGTTATATGCAGCACCAGCATTGAAGCCTCCTAGCTGCATCCAAGAGTTGATTAACGTCACAACCTGGTCGGAAGTTCCCTCCTTAGATAGCAGCCCATCTCTTATCGAACACAATCTCTTCATCAGTGCAGAATCAGATTTGGAGGATGGAAAGGTCCAAACCGAGGCTCCTCTAAGGTAGAAATGGTTAACCCACCAAACCCAAAGAGTCTCCTTGTTGGAAGCTATATCCCACAGCACTTTAACCAGAAGAGTCCGATTCCACTCTTTCAACAAATGCAGCCCAAGACCTCCCTCTTTCTTAGTAGCACAAACTGTCTTCCAGGCCACTAGAGGTTTATATCTACCCCCTCCAGTTTTTCCCCATAAAAAGTTTCGACATAAGGCATCAATCCTATCAATGACTGTCACCGGAAGCGGGAACAACGCCAGCCAGAAGTTGACAATTCCCCCTATAACACCCCTGATCAGCTCCAATCTGCCAGCATACGAGAAGGATTTCGTATGCCAACTTTGAACGAAAGAACCAATCCTATTCAGAAGAGGAGAGTAATGACAGATGTTTAACCTGGAAGCCATCAGCGGAATGCCCAGGTACCGGATAGGGAAGCTACCCAAATGAAAGCCAGTCAAGTCCAGAAGGGAAGTCAAAGTGGAATTATCAACTCCGAAAGCAAAAATGGCAGATTTGTCAGCACTAACAGAAAGTCCAGATATTTTGCAAAATCTGATTAGCTTTCTGTAAATGGACACCACAGATGGGTATTCCCCTCTAGAAAACAGCATATTAGAACTGAGTATTGGGGAGAACAAGAATTGTCAGAGGGAACAGGTAGTGTCCAAGAGCTATATAATAACATATCTCTCTATGCTTGGTACGTACCAAGTTTTTTTTATTAGAAAGGAGAACAACTATATCTATCTATCTATATATTTTGGTGAATCTCAATATTTTTTCTTTTCCTTAATTAGTACTTTCAGATTCGGGTCTTCAAAAATTATTACATATTCGATAACAGAGTTTTGTTTTCAATATTGATGTGTATTTTTTTTCTCTTATTTGAGTATACATGATTAATTGCAAGATGTTACTATCTATAGACATTTAAAGACCCTTAAAGAAGGATTGCTCCATCTCAAATATGTTTCTTCTAAACACAAAAATCAAAAATTTGAACCTATAAGCACTTGTTTAAAGGAATAGAATTCATCAACACTGGGACCACTGACTTGTTAAATCAAATGTTGCTACAAAATAAATAAGAAGCCATCGCGTTAAGGAAGGAAACTAGGTCCTTGTCACGTGGGACCAACCAATACACATACCATTTAATGTGCTTAATCTCATATTGTCACATAGCACCTCTGACTCGGTGACTGTTGTGTGTTTCTGCTTGTAGTAGCTGATGATAATTTACTGGCACTCCATTTTGTTGCAAATTTCTGTAGTTGGCCTATAATAATGTTCCTATTCCAGCAGTGACCTCAATTATGGTACTTTTGTTTTCATATTCAAAGACCAACAAAGGGACTCAATTCATGTACCATGTGTGTCAGTCAGTATATGCATACAGAATTTCCGGGTGGAAGCTTATTGGAACAAAACTTTAACCATGAATTACAATTACTGATGATGTTGCACTAGTAAATCTGGTTAGTCATCAATACTTAGTACGATAAGATAAAATGAACAGAAAAATGAAAGAAACTTTTTTGGGTCCATTGGCATTAATATTAGCACGGGTTAAATTAAATGAATTGATGTTCAGTTGTTGCGCGTCTATTTTCTCAGCTGATGCGTGGAATTCATATTGTGATGACTAGTGTAATAGATTCGATAAAGGATAGCATTGAACATGAACCAAAAATATCTCAATCTATCAAGTTCAAAGTATATCAACAAGATGATGATCGTAAAGATTGATTTATCATTTTATGCATACAAAAAAATAATGCGTTAAATCTGAGTATATAAATTATTAAAAATGTGTGAGTGATATAATTAAAATTTAGTTAGGTATATGAAATAAATTCAAATCTATTATGGTAAAGCTATCTATTTTTCTGGTACAATGGTAAAGCTATGTACTTAAATTTATTGCAAATTATGTCGAAGGTATGGAAATGAATCAATAGATTTTTGTTTTGAGTGATCTATTTATTAAAAATACCTTGATGTACTTATTTTCAATTACAAGTGTAGATATTCTGTCAAAAAAAATTACAAGTTTGAATTTAAGAAGTTATAGATTTTATTTTCATTTATTACTTATGCTTATTTTTGTTTTAATTTTACAACATGTTTGGCTTTGTTAGAATATGTATGGACTTTCTCATATCAAAACAAGAAAAAATTAAATAAAATAAAAAACGTGACCCGGTTGGATTGAAATCCGATGGTCTAACCAGGCTGGTTCCGGGTTAAGACTGGAAATGCACCTGACTGGGATTGGTTCGAGTTGATCTTGTAACATCTCGGACACTGACGAGGGCGGGAAGTGATCGTCGGTGCAATGAGGCACGGACAAGGAACGGCTCCTGGTTGGCTTCCAGCGGGAGGGGTATATGAATGAATCTAATACATACCCGAATGAGAGGAATCTAAAGGCTGTGCAGGTATGGGACTGAACAGTTGAGGATAACTTAAAAGAAATAATAGGTATTACCTATACCAACAAAGTGTATCTACTTTTTGGTAGTCCATAACTTAAGAATTTCACAGTTAAGTGTGCTTGACTTGAAGCAATTCTGGGATGGGTGACCTCCTGCAAGTGACTGGGTGTTACAGATCCGGTCAAACCCAACCGGATTTCTAGTTGGACTGGTTCGGGTTTCAAGTTGGACCGGTTGAGTTTCTAATTTTTTATTTTTAAAAAAAAATTGGATTTTAGATTATATATAAATTTTTTTTACTTAAATAATATTAGTTATGTACTTATATATAATAGATACATATATAATTTTGAATTTTTAATATACACCGGATCAATTACTGACTCACTAATTGAATCACTGACCCATTAACCTACTACTTTGTCCGGATCAATGACCAGACCATTCTCACAACTATACACAAATTTACTCTAAATCTTTTAAGTAATTTGTTTGTTAATAAATATCCAAACATTTACAATTTATGATTATCTTATTTGCTACTATTACATTATAAATCAGAATCCTCGTTATTCTTAAATAAGAGCGTTTCTAAGTGTTACTGTTAAACAAGAGCATTTTAAGGAATTAGTTTTAAATGAGATCATTTTTAGTCTTAGGATTTGTTGTCAGTGCATTAACATTAGATTCTCTAATACTATCATAAAATTGAAATTCACAATGTAAAATTGTTAGAATTTTTCAATAATTTTAAATATCCAGAAATTTGAAAACGAAAATCTTCTACCATATACTAGTATCTCCGTTAGAGGCATTTATGATGTTGAAGCCTCCGTCTCCTTTTTTCTTTATTTTTGTTTTTCATTTTTCCTTCTCCTCCCTCCCTCTCCCTTTTTTTCTCTCTTTTACGTTTACACACATAAATTATAAGCAACCCATATAGAATGATTGTTTATCCAAAAGCGACTCTCTTCAATTTTAAATAACCGAAAATCATACCTAACATGATAAAATAGTATTTATTATTGAGTAACTCATGCAGTATAGCTAAACAATTTCTATTAGAGATATTCTAAGTTGTAATTAACGCCAAAGACTAAAACGTAAAGATTTTACTTGTACAAAGATCAAAGTAGTTTCTTGAAGTATAAACTAAAACATCAATATTATGAAGGTACAAAAACTAAATAAATAACTAAAGCTTTTAAATTTTATTCTTATCCGGTAAAATTTGCAGACATATATTTCATAGACTTTATACCACCGCAAAAACCCTACTTCAATCAGTGCAACACTTTTGCCACTTTGCTTTATGAATCCGTAAGCTTTTTATTACTAACTTCCCTTCACAACATTTGGGGAAAAGTTGGCGACATTTATAGAAACTAATGCTCAACCCCCTACTCGTCCTCTTGGCGTCCTAACATTATGGTCTACTACTCATTTTCAACCACATAATTTCATGACCCAATACAACATATTATGACACATACCAATAAAACACATATACTACATAAATGCATGATTTCTGTTCAAAAATTCCAATCATATGTTAGTGGGCTACTATCCCGCGTGCACAGTCAAAGGGATCACAATCACATGCTCTTCATTACTTAGCTTCATATTCTGTGTCTACAATTATATGATAAGAATTTTCATTAAGGCAAAACAAAATGAAGTTCCATCAAAAACGGATACCAAACGATTCCCTGATCCTCCCGACATTTAACGATGAAATAGTTGACTGTGGACAAATTAAAGCTACCACTTGTTATTTTTTTTTATGGTGTAAGTCCCAAAAACGTTGGTATTAATTGAAAGAAACGAAGTACAGACATTCTCTAGTTATTTCACCATTCACACTAGCTGTATACAACCCCACATACTACTACTACTACTACTACTAGATCATAGAAAACATTCCTTGCCATTTGTTTCGTTTCTAACTTTAACAATTTTAAATCTTCATACAATGTCTTTTCATCAAATACCAAATTTAAGTACAATAATTGTATATAATTTTATACTGTTTTATAATTGAAATTGAAGTTTTATTTTAAGTATTTTTCTTAAGTTTTGTTTTTGTATTACATTATTCCCCTCAGTAATTGAATAAAACTAAAAATTTACTAAATAAAAAATAAATATTTGTTAGTATATGATAAGGCCAAAACAAAATAAAGAGACATGGTGTAAAGCACAAGGGTAGCATGGGAAGTTGGAAAAATAAAACGAAAAGGAGAGTGAGAGACAAAGAAAAAAGCGAAGTGCAGTGCAGTACTGCAATAGAAAGGTTTTGGTTTTGGGTGGTGTAAGCAAGAGAGAGAATGTGAGATCAAACGAGGAATATGATGACATAGACAGACACGCCAACACGCGCAATTTTCAGAAGCAATCCCTTTAGGTTAAGACTTAAGAAGAATCACGTGATTGTCAATAAAACTGAAAATCCCAAAGGAGACCAAAAACGAAATAGAGATACTCTGGCATGTTTGATTTACAATTAAATGTACTACAATGTATGTTTCAATACATATTTAATATATAAATAAATAAATAAATAATAAGTGTCATTATTTTTTGACAAAATGATTTTTGCCTAAAAACAATCCTTTTATATCGAATTTCCAAAAATACACTAATTAAGTGGCAAAGTAAGGAATAAATATATGATAAGCATATAAGTAAATAAAAATTATAATAGTTGATGGATCCAATAAAAAAGATTTAGAGACATAATTAAAAATTTCATAAAAAACGACGATCTACAGATTAATTTAATCATATTTTAATTAGGATAAATTATAATTTCAATTTATTTTATTTTTTATTTATAAATTTATCTCCTTATATTATTTTGGCGATTTTACTATCTACATTTTAGGAAATTTATAGTTTTTGTCTAGTTTTTAATTTTGTATATGTTTATTTTTTATGTTTTTGGTAACTAAATTATTTTTATAGTCTTAAATAAATATATTAGATCTTGGATTTAATTGGACTATATATATATATATATATATATATATATATATATAAATGATGAAATGATCAAAAGTACAAAACTTTTATAATGTGATATTAAAGTCATAACAAAAATATAAAAAAGAAACTAAATTTCAGATAAAAAAGCAAAAAAGAAACAAAAATTATAATTTAGACTTTTTAATTATGTTTATAAAAAAATGGATTAATTGAGTGGAATGTTAGAAATATTTTCGAAACCAAAAACCTCCTCATAATTTCGTAGCCTGTCGTTAACTCCTTATGATAACTTTGCTTTTAGATATACTACTAACAAAATGATTAGTCAATTAATTTGTTTGATAATAAGGATTATTTTAAGAATAAGTTATACTGATGACGTTGTAAAACCATTAACGAATTATTGAAAAATATAGTAATAATAACAAGGTAACATTATTTGGGTAAACAAAACAAGGTAGCATTATAAGATTATGAGAAAATTATAATGATATTTTAAATTGAATTGATTAAAATAAAATGATGATGAAAAGGACCCACGGTAGAAAACAAAAGGTGCAGGGTGAAGATTTGATAGGGTGTTTGTGTCAGTGACAGTACTGTTGTAATTGTCTTCCTCTGAGATGGGGACTGAGCACCCTGCCTCCGGCAACTACTGCCATCGTATTTGTCTTACGTGGCACTTCTCACTAAGCTGCTTTCCACGCACTCACCGCCACCGGAATTCCCCCATTACAGTTTTTGGATGATCATGGAGCAGAAACCAAGCAATGAAAGAAGAAGAAGAAAAATACAGACCAAGGTCAAACAGTATATTTAAAAATAGAAAAATATTTAGAATTTTCTTTCTCAAAGTTAATATTTTTAATTTTCTTTACAATACATTGTTATTTAAAAAAAATTGTTCTATTTAATTTTTTGTCTTTTGTTTCTTCTTTAACAATAAAAGGTGTCCAGGAGTAACTTTAGTGCATGGTGCAACACACGTTGTTGCTTAAAATTAATTTTATTTTTTAATACATAAATTTACTTTTTTATAAATCTGCTCGATCAGTGATAACATAATCTTTTAAGCCCATGCCTATGGGGAAAGAGTTAATGATCATTTGTTAGAAGTAATAAAGATTTATTTAAGAATGAAATTAAATCCTTATCACATATTTAAAAGAAAAGATTATTGATTAATCATGTTACACAATATTAATTTTCTTTTTCTTTTATAAATTAAAACTCAAGAATTTTTTTATTATCTAACAATGTTATTCTAAAAATTTAATGAATAAATCACACAAGTTGCTATATATCTTTAATCATCACTTTTATTATAAAACTACCAAATTTAGTTCTACAATTTTTATAAAATAATTTATTCAAGAAACCCAAAATGTAATAAAAATACAACAATGAATAACTTTCGTTGATTAAAATATATCACATTTATAACGCATTAGAGCAACACGTTATTACCTAATCCATTTCATATTTTTTTCTAATCATATTATATAATGTTTTATGGTATAGTAATTTTCTCTCTGTCACTGAAAATATATCCTTGAAGAGAAATTGTTTTATTAAATTTTAACTTATTTTCTTAATAGGGTGCAATGCTATAATATTCGTTTTAAGCCATATTTTTCTACAAGTGGGGTGAACAAAAAATATGTGACGCTGGATCATATTCATAATTTGGTCGCATGTCTGGGCTAAAGTTATGTCCTAAGAACAAAAACTATTTATCTTATTAAGAAATCTAAAATTATTTTCCTATCTATTTGGGTTCACATTTTAACAATTATATATACTTCAACAATAATTATTTGCTTTCAATTTACCATGCATCTCATATCAGAGACGTTTATTTCGCGAAATGTTTATTTAAAAGGTGTTGAGTGAGTCTTTTGACTTCTAAAATAAGGCTTAATTATACTATTAAAAAAAATTAAAATATGTAACTTTAACTATTAAAAAAACTAGATTTAAGCTAAAATTCTTTAAGAGGCAAAAATTGCGCATTTATCATAACAGATAAACTTTTTGAAATGATCATAACAGAGAAACTAAAAATTGTAATAACTAATAAAAAAATATATATCCCATGTTCCTCTAAAGATATTCAGTTGACAAATGAAAAATAATTCCTTTTCTACCTGCTCTGCCATAGTAATTTATTCTTTTTATATCAAACTCTAGCCGTTTAAATTTATCGTCTTTAGTATTTTTTGTGGTATGTCGGAGGAGGATGTGTACCTATAAAAATACTTAACCATAGAGTCAAATATCAAATCTAATAAATAAAGGTAAGAAATGAGAATGACCAACAATTTTATTTTCAGAATTTCATTTTTTATATATACATATTGATGAATATTAGGGTTCATTAGATCTTAACTTATTACTGAGGCAATGTTAATCTCCATATTTTGATAATATTATCTTCAAATAAAAATTATGCTTCCAATATTTTCATTGCCAACTGTGACTGTGATAGAGACCGAACAATACTTAGCGTCCAAATAGTCGTCGTACGTAGTTTCCATAAGAGTTTTAGGCTGGCGCGGATACACCTTTAAAACATCAAAAGTAACGAACTGGACTTTATATATATTTCCTAACATAATATAAAAACGTCATCTTTTCTTTTACTTGATTCAAAACAAAATAATAGAAAAAAGGATTTGTTTTTGTTCAAATTTGAATCTTTTCTTCTTCTAATTTTTCCCTAACATATAGTACTCCATTAAAAACATCATAGTTCCATACGTGTTTCAAGGATCATGGATTTTAGGTGAACTTAAGTTGTATTTATAAATTATAAAATTATTATATTAAGGATTTTTTTTTTTTTGAACCAAATCACCCTTTCAGCAATTTTTTAATTTAAAACTAACTACCACGGCTCCATCGAAAAAATTCTGACAAAATCCTACAGTATTTAGTTTGTTCGTGTACAATAACCTGTCCTTGAAGTACATTAATTACTGTTCAAGTATTCATGGTGTTAGAATTTGAGTCGGTTCTAGAGACCCGCGCTGCTGCAACCCAATTTCTGAGTGCTGTCGGTCACGACCCACGAACTGGTATAAGTATTGGTGTAAGTGTATAACTCCATTCTTCTATGAAAATTAGTAGCTGAAAGAGAATCACTGTCTCATTTTTATCTCTATTTTTAATTTTTAAATAAAATAAGTACAATAAAAATTATTAGTTTATAATGCAACACTATTTTAAAAAAATAGAATAAAAAGTGAATTAAAGAATGTGCAGATTAAAAGGTGAAATCGTATAATTTATATATTACTGTTATAGATATTTAATATTTTTAAAATACGAATTAAGAATAAATATAAATATATTGGACATTTAAAAACAAAAAAAAAAAATCAATGTGTTTATATTTAATAAGTAAAATTAATAAACATTATAAAACAAAATTAAAAATATTCACATATATGACAAGATAAAACAGGATATCTACCAACAGTCAAGGACGGATTCAACGGCGCAAGCATAGGTCTTGCCTCTCGTCCCCTTTCCTTACATCCTTTTATGTATGTATAAAAAAAAAAAATTAAAGAAAAGTACTGATCAAGAAAAATATTAATAAATATTTTTTTAAAACTTATTATTTGTTAAAGGTTAAATATTTAAAGAATTGTGCAAAATAAAATTTCAATCTCTCTTTACTACACTCATGGATCCATCCTTGCTAAAAATACCAAATGTTTTATACTATCAACAAATCACAAATTATTATATTTATATATTGTAAGATTATTAACTTTGATAATAATTATTTTAAAATAATATTAAATATAATTTTTAATTATTTGATAATATAAATCTTTTTAAACTAAAGATACATTATTATTAAACTTAAATAATAGTAAAAATAGTTCAAAATTTTAATTCTAATCAAAATCAATTTTATCAAATAGATACATAAATAAAATCAATTTTATTTGATAATTAAGAATGTTTGTATCTATTTATCGGCATGTACTCTCTCTACACGGGTCGTGTATATATAAACTTAAAAGAGAGATCATTAGGTACGTTTTACGAATCCAAGATATAAACAGATAAACACTTTAAAACTTACTCGTCGAAATCCCTTTTGTAGATATTTTCTCCTCAGTTCAACATCGAAGATTGAAAATTCTAGTGAGAAGATCACATAGCTTGATCGAATAAAAAAATATTATTGCCTAATGTCACACAATAAATCACAATTGTGTGGGCCACCATATTTTTGTTATTTAAAATAAGAAATATTAATTTATCGGGGTAAAAAAGTTGAATTTTGTGAGTAAGATGAGAAGGGAGGTAGTTCAAAGGTCATCGTCCTAATGGTCTCGCACCTATACATGTTGGTTCTACGTAGCCTAGCAGCAGCATGTGCGAATGGTCGATCAGGCCATTATATTTTTGGTAGGCTGTGCCCATGTGATTAATAGCCAAATTAAACAGCTTGAGCTTCATAGCTCTAGTACATTTCCAACATAATGGGTGCTATGAGGTTAAAGTAGTGCAATGAGAGTATTATCTTTGGTCAATTAGCAGAATTAACTCATTCGGTAAGGCTAGTAATTGCATCTATTTATTTATTCAATATTTATTCTATATCTATGTGTAAATCTAGCAAAATTTTCTAACTATATGATAAAGTTTAACCGGATAGGTAAAGTAGACTAATAACTATAGATAACAAAAAATTCAGTCATCGCATTTTTAAATTAATGAGTTGCGATATTAGGTCGATAGTAGTCACAGGAACAATAATTTATTACAAGTTTTTCTTTCATAAAGAGAGAAATTATTTAGATAGAGAACTTTTGTGGACTACTAAAAAAATAAATAGTCATTTTAATATTGTTCTGCTTAAGGTGAACAGAAATATTCAACAAGAATTGTTGGATAATTAATATGGGATGTGTGATGTGTGAATGAAAAAAAAGAAATAATTAGAATGTGTGTACTTTTTTTCATAAAGGATACTCTATTTATAGAATACTGTTATGATATTGGATTGTTAAGGAGTTAGAATGTTTGACTTGATAAATATATTTAAAAATATTTATAAAAGTAATTAATAATAATTTTTTTTACTTTCTATACGTTTTTTTTCCTCGTGTTCCTTTCCCCTGTATAACTTGAATTTTCAAATTCTGTCTTTTTCCGCATCCAAGTTTTTAACATGAAGATTTTCATTGATTTGAAACTATCAAAAGAAAAGAATTTTTTAATATATTTTAACATATTATAAATGAATTAATATTTTATTTCTATTCAGTCATTATAATTAAATATAAAATTGATCTAAATCGTCTAAATTATAATGAAATAGATAATTTTCTCCGTTTTTAATGTATTAGTCTATCAGAAGTACGATACTAGATAGTTTTTCAGTTTTGGATGAAGTTGGTGCATATACATAGGTAGTTGTATAGTGTGGATGACGATCTTTTACTTTTGGTATTAAGTGCGTAGCAGTACCACACGAGTATATGACGCATATCATTTCCAAAGGGCACTCATGTAATTTTATTGAGTCAAATTTATAATTCACAAATTATATTTAAAAAGGACCCTTGAGGTATTGTTTTGACATGAATTTAAGGCAAAAGGATATTCGAATCATTTAAAAGAAAAATGCTAAATAATGAATATTACGTTCTAGTTTAATTTGATTGAGTTTTATATTTATTTTTCTTAGACCATAAGTATTATTTACTGAAAAAAAAATATCTCACATTTTAGTAATTTAAATGGTTTCTCATGTCGTTAATAAACACACAGTAAAATGTTCTTTGGTAAATTATAATATTTATATAAAAATATATATAAATTTTCATTTTCTTAAACTAATAAAAATTAGTGTTTTTGTATTTTTAACCTCTCTATACAAAATATCCTTTAAAAAATACCTCTCTATAGAAAAATGAATTTCTCAATCAAACAAATATGGTAACCGTTTTCAAGATTTCATTTCACACACGCAAAAAAACAACTTTGAAACATGTTTGTGTGTTGCATTAACACTAATGTAGGATAACTATTTTCCCAATGAGTTTCCATTTTCAGTAAATCTAGACTAGTGTAAGTTTTCAAAATTTGAATATGACGAATTGGAAATTTAATTGTCTATTATGTTACCTTTTTTATTATACATAAGAAAGAGGAAAAAAAAAAACTAGACCTAATATGAGTCACATGGTAATTACATATATAGTTTTAGTAGAAACATATACGTATTTTATAAAAAGAATAAAAATACTAGAATCATCAGAACTTTATGTATGAGAATGAGAAATTTGATGGCAAAAAAAATAATTTATGGCAATGTGTGAGAATCCTGGGTGAATTTTTATCTTGAAGTAATTTTATGGCAAAAAAAATCCTGGAGTGAAGTTGGTAACGTGTGAGAAATTTGATGGACGGAGGCTCCATGGCCATATATGTGGAGATGGTGACTACTAATCATTGATCAATTTCAATTCATGGCTTTATCTCTTTCGAAGGTTTCTTCCCAAACGTTAGGTCCCATCTCATTAAATTCTCCAGATGGATACAGATCACTCATCACTCCTTCCCTTTTGTTTCGGCTAGCTACGCGTTGGATCCAAATTATATACCACCGCCATTATTATCTTCGATTATTTTCGTATCTATCTACCTAATTAATTTCACATACCTAAAACAATAGTAACTAAAATTTAAATAATTAAAAAAAATATCGAATTTGAATCTTAAATATATAATTATGTAATATTTTAATATCTATTTAAATATAATTCTCTCTAATAATAATATGTGTTTAAAAAATTTTAATTTCTAGTTGTTTAGTAGTGATTACGTTTCTAGTACCAAAGGATGACAGATTTTGTGGCTCATATTATTAGGCATAACAGTATCATTGTTTGAATAAAAGGTGCAATAAACTTGATTTTATCTTCGTTATGGATTAACTTTGTCTCTTGAGTAATTTACTTTTAAAATGAGAATGTATATATACATCTAAAAATCAAGTGCAAATTCCTCATTTATCCCAATTAATTTCCTGTGTCCCTCCCCATTTCTTACACATTTCATCATGCACTTTCTTCCCCTTAATTATGTCTTTCACTTTTTTAGTGGGTGGAATCATATAGTACGTCTCGAAAAAATAATTACAATATAGAGAAGAGAATAAAGTTAGGAAGAAATGAATAGTTACGATCGATGGGAAGAATCTGATGAATCTACCAAGATGCGGTGTCCCCGGGCTGTATGACTTGTTTCCATCTCCTGCGTATAGTATGAGCTCAACCCCAAGGAGCTTGCAGAAATGAATATCAAATAGTCACATAGCATTCTTTCCAGCAACCTTGATAGTAACAATTCCTTCTTATTATTGTTCCTCAATTTTCATATTATGCCGTATAAATTAAACTTTTAGATTTCGTTTTGTCATAAGCTGATTTAATGCAATATACATAACAGCTAGTAGTCTCATACTTATTGAAATTTGTTGTTGTGCTTGTGCATGCATATTAGCAGTTAAAATTCGCTGGTCATATCCGTGTCGAATATAATTATTTTTAATAAAAAAATATATGTGCTTTAAATTAAAAAATTACCGGTTAAAATATGACGAAAGCATTAAAAAATTGTCATAATAATCAGTCTGAAATTTATCTAATAGAGTATCATGACAACCTACTTCTTATTCTTACTAGGTGGATGTGTTATATTTTTTTCTTTCTAATCCTGTTTTACTACGAAGCTATGAAATTCTAGCGAACCTTTTTTGTGGATATACTAACAAAAAATAGATAATAGAAAATAATAAATTAAATGTACAAAACGAAAACCATTTAATTTACTTGACTTGATTGAGATTTTTAAACATCATTAATTAATAAAAACTATGCTGTAAATTTATTCTTGATCAGTGGGGGCTCATCCATTTAATTTATTCTTGAATTTTAATAGTAGTTTTTTTTTAAAATATTTCAGTTCACCAACTCTTATTACTATTGAAAATGACCATGCCATTGCTTTCGTTTAACTCGTATTTCAAAACTAACTAATTAACGAGCACAGGAATAAAACTGATGCAAGATTATTGTAGCTTAATTAGTAATGTTGAGATTGAGTCATGAATATAGAACCCAATTATACTTATAAAATTAATTTTAATTTATAATAATTTTATTTGACTCAAACATAATTATTTTTAATAAAAAAAAAATACACGCAATTCATACTAGAAAAGTTTAAAACTCAGCCATCCAAAAAATCTTAAAATTTAGGAAGAAAATTGATATTCCCAATACAATTATGACATATTGACCCATCTATGAAAGATATCTGAATGGAAATCGGCTAATTAAGATTCAAGTTTGAGCTTAATTTCAAAAGATTTATGAACTAATCAGTATATTGTTGACGCTGTTAGACTAAAAAATTCACATCATTGTTTACTACAGTAAAAAATAATAGTAGCATTTTCATTCGCAGAGACAATAAATAAGAACTAATGAATGCAGTACTAGATCATATATTTTGATTACATCTCTGGGATTTCATAAATAACGATCTTTGGGATAACATAATGTTGTTGGTTCTGCTTTTGATTACATCCCTTAGCCTACTTATGTTCACTCTACCTGAGCAAAGATGCATTTATTACTAAGATGAATTTCAATATTTCATGATCATTTAAACTCATGAATGAAATATAACTAGTGTAATGAAGACAGCGTCACGAATTATATATTATCGCATGTTTAATTAAGATTTTTTTTTGAAGAGCCAAAAAATAATTTATTGATCATAAAGACCGAAACACAAGATGCATGTTTGATTAAGATTGAATTTAGAGATTAATTTGTATGTTCTTTCAAGAATTAAAAAGAAATATAAAATAAACTGATGGAAACAGAAAATGATTTTATAATACTCCTTTTCATTTGTACGTATAGAGGATACTGCATGGAATGATTTGTTGGCAGAGAAAGTAAGAAAGAAGTGGAAGGAGGTGGTTGTTCTTTAGGTGGACGAAAACGAGGGATCGAGCAGCTCTTTAATTTCGCAGAAACCGGAAGAAAGAGAACGAACAAAACAATTGTGAGTGGATTTGAGCTTTATGGAGTGAGTGTACTGTACCCTCTTCCAAATTCAATTCAATTCGATATTCATATTGCCGTACCATGGACGTATAGTTCACTCCTCTTTCTCCATCTCCATTTCTTCATTTTTATTTTCTGTCACACAAATTGCAAAAATACGAGAGAAAAAATGTTTGTGTGTGTATAAAAAAAAGGTGTAGAATATATGGATTTTGAAGTTGTAGTGCGTTAAAACACCGAAAACTAAATTAGGAATAATTTCACAAAGCACGAACTTGTACACAATTAACAATTTAAAAAAAATTAGGCGAAGACGCAAACACACACTACATTTTTCCCCCTATACTATGACATCCAGCTCCTTGCACAGTCAATTAATACTTTTAAGAAAACGAATCATTTTAAATTGTAACGGAAAGAAAAGTTAATGAAATCATTGTTTAATCTTATTTTAACTAGTGAAACCATTTTAATTTTATTATTAATGTTCCGCACGAAATAACAACCTTACTCCCACTAAAGTAACCAAGCTTACAATTATAACAACACGTGACCCTTAAAGACAAACAAACATAATCAAGTATCAAAGAATCATCAGTATAAGTTATACATATAATAATTAATGAAGAGATAAGAAGACAAGAAAGAGAATAGCACATAATGAAAAAATGATAAAAAGAATAATATTGCGAGAAAAAAATATTAATCTGAAGGAATAATAAGATGACTATAGTAGTATTAGACAAATATGTAATTCATGTTAAATGTCATTTCTATAATCATGTAATCTAATCCTGATCCTTTTTGTGTTTTAATATATTTTGTTGGTTTCTTTTTTAATGCAAACTTTTGACCTTTTTATTAGGACTGAGGAAGAAGAATGACTGACATAGAATATAATACAATCGGCTGCTTTGTCTCTCTTGCAGTAAGCCATTTTTTTTTTTTCTTTTTATCCACTCATTGGCCTCTCTCTTTATAAACACCGCACCCCACACTTTCACCACACTTCATTTCTCTTTCAACTCCCACATTTTCATTTGCT
Organism: Glycine tomentella; assembly: GCA_007407185.1. NCBI lineage: Eukaryota > Viridiplantae > Streptophyta > Magnoliopsida > Fabales > Fabaceae > Glycine > Glycine tomentella. The sequence continues at coordinate 1,193,252 of PYAF01005867.1, forward strand.
CTTTCTCTCTCTCAGAATGGACAAAGCCCAAACTGAACCCTGGCGACCCGACCCGTTTCACTCCGGCAAGTTCCGGCCGCCGGAGACGCCGCGCGAGCCCATGGAGTTCCTCTCCCGTTCCTGGAGCGTCTCCGCTCACGAAGTCTCCAAGGCTCTCTCTCCGGCGCTCTCTAACGTCACCCTCTCCAATGGCACCGCCGCCGTCGTCGCCATACCGGAAGACATCACAGGCGAGGCAGAAGAATCCTCCGCCACCGTCTCCGGGAACCCCTTTTCCTTCGCCTCCTCCGAAACCTCCCAAATGGTCATGGAACGAATCATGTCACAATCCGTAAGCCTTCCTTACAAACACAGCATCATAGAATTGATGTTTTTTTTTTCCATGTTAGAGTTGAAACTTGAATGTGAGAATCATATCCCAGTGCCCTGAAAAAAAAAAACACCTGAAAGAATGGACTGCAGTAGTGTTGTTTTTTTTGTCAGTCGCACAAAGCAAGCTAATTGGTTTTTAGCTTTCTTTGTCTTCTTCTTCACCTCTTTTGTTTGTTCTGTTTATTGTTTATTTCACTCTGTTTTCCATTTAAAAAAGCGCTTTCTTTATATCCTTCATTAATCTAACGCATTTATTGTGGTGTGATTTTCTCATTTCTCAGCAGGAGGTATCTCCACGAACCTCAGGGAGACTCTCTCATAGCAGTGGCCCTCAGGGAACCCAAAGTTGTGGCTCCTTAACCGATAGTCCTCCTGTTTCTCCTTCTGAAATCGACGATATCAAGGTACATAAACATTACTACTACATACACCTTCTTTTACTTTTTACCACCTGCTCCATTAAAAAAAAAAACAAACCATCATCACTCGGTTATAACCAACCATGTCTTTCAACTTTCTCTTTATCCAAAGCAAAGCTAACCCCCTTTAATTTAATCTTCATTCTCGCTCCAATTACATTAAATAATCGTTGAACATAAGAATTCATTTAGGGATGATTAAGTTGAACAGAAAGCGTGTGAAAGATGAACTGATCCTCTATTCTTAGGCTTTTTTCTAATTGGTTACTACCAAATTAGTTAGAACAGCCACGTTGAGTAGCACCTAATAACGGTCGTTGAACATCCATATTTAGCTACGCAAAGGCACAGCGTCAAACTTAGTCCCTCTTACCTTGCCGCATTAATGTTACATGCGCCGGTGGTAAGTTTAACCTACGCGTGCGTGGCAATGTCATTCACGTTGTACGAATAGTTAGTTACACCCTTTGTCTTGGTGGAGGACACAACAAGCGAATATTTTTAAGATTAATTTGTTAATGTCTTTTGTTGTATTTTTTTTTTTTTTTTTTTTATTTTCCGTTTGTGTCAATGGCTTCTACGAAAACCTCCCTGCAGTACACCCGCGCCAACAATATCGCCAGCAGTTTAAGTCTTAATTTTAGAACCACCGCGCCCGCCGCCGCGCCTGGCGGCGGGAAGACTGTGGGGAGGTGGCTCAAGGACAGGAAGGAGAAGAAGAAAGAGGAGACCAGGGCGCACAATGCTCAGCTCCACGCGGCGGTGTCGGTGGCCGGAGTTGCTGCGGCTATAGCCGCGATTGCCGCAGCCACGGCCGCCACGTCCGGGGCTGGTAAAGATGAGCAGATGGCGAAGACCGACATGGCGGTGGCGTCGGCGGCGACGCTGGTGGCGGCGCAGTGTGTGGAGGCGGCGGAGGCTTTGGGGGCGGAGCGTGAGCACCTGGCGTCGGTGGTTAGCTCCGCCGTGAATGTGAGATCCGCCGGTGACATCATGACTCTAACTGCTGCGGCTGCCACAGGTACGGGTTAAGTTATGATAATGAAGTGTGATTGACATGTTGAAGGAACATTCTGTTCTGCGAAATTTGTGTGAATTTTGATGGGAAAAAATGGAAAATTTTGTGTGTTGATATTTTTGGCGCGTGTGTTTTTTGTGGTTTTGAATTGAATTGCAGCTTTGCGTGGGGCTGCGACATTGAAAGCGAGGGCCCTGAAGGAAGTGTGGAATATTGCAGCAGTGATTCCTGTGGAAAAAAATTTGGCAGTAGCTGGTGGAGGTAATAACAACAATAATGCAAGTAATGGAAATTCTAAGGGTAGCTTCAGCGGTGAACTTGTCCCAGAAGAAAATTTCTTGGGTATATGCAGTAGAGAATTATTAGCCAGAGGTTGTGAACTCCTCAAACGCACACGCAAAGGTATATAATTGACCTTCCTATGTTATTATGTTTGTCTTGGAGAGAAAGAAGTTGTAGTTATGTTTTGCTTGGCTTATTATATTTTTAGGATTATGGGGTTTAGTCAATGGAAAGGGATTTTATCTGATGAGAGAATTGTGTGTAGGTGATCTTCATTGGAAGGTTGTATCTGTGTATGTGAACAGGATGAATCAGGTGAGTGTATTATTTTTTTACCCATGTTCCAGAATTATGTACTTTTGATTTCAGAGGGTAACTAACTAACCAAGTAATTATTTGGGCATCGATTGGTATTAAAACTGTTTAATGATATGCTGTAAACATGATTGTGGAAAATTTAAGAGGTGGGGGCCTTTTGTATGATGGAGTGAAGGGATCTAGCTTACTTTGGTTCCTTAGAAAACTGCAACCTTTAACTCTTTGGATTTTTTTTTTTTTTTTTTGTGAAGGTTATATTGAAAATGAAGAGCAGGCACGTTGCTGGGACCATCACAAAAAAGAAAAAGAGTGAGTTTTCATTACTTTTGTCTTGCTCCAAACTCTAATTATTTGACAACAGATTTGGAGGTGGGTCTTGTTCCGTTTTGGGGATTTGTGAAAGTCATAGTTACTAAAGTTGTGAAAGATCAAAAGTGTTGGTTCTTCTTTAATTCAATATTTAATATCCATTCTTTTGAATTCATTCACAGATGTGGTACTTGAAGTGATCAAAGATGTACCTGCTTGGCCTGGTCGCCACTTGCTAGAAGGTGGTGAGGATCGCCGCTACTTTGGGTTGAAAACAGTGATGCGTGGTCTTGTGGAATTTGAGTGCCGAGATCAGAGAGAATATGATGTGTGGACTCAAGGTGTTTCAAGGCTTCTCTCTATTGCCGCAGAAAAGAACAACAAAAACAGAATTTGAGCCTTTTTTGTTTTGGGAATGTGTAAGGAGGGAGAAGAAATTTTGGCAATAGGGGAATAGGAGGAGGAAGGATCAATCAATGTGGTGTTTAGTAGCATTATACATCTTTTGTATATTGTAAAAAGGTTAAAAAAAACTAAAGGCAAAGTTAATGCCAAATGGGGTCTAACACTTTACTCTTGGGGATCTGGATGGTTTATTTTTTTTGAATGAGAAAGAGAAACATTTGAACTGTAGTGTGAGCCCATAGTGAACCAATTGGCCTTTCGTTCCTTCATTGTTCTGGAAAGAAAATGAGTATCTTGGACTTGGGTAGGAGGGGTAGTCAAAAAGACGTGGAAGGAATCATATTGGAGGGAAAGTATAATCTTTAAGGGTTTGGACTTTATAAAAAAAGTGGTCAAAAGTCTAGATTTTCATGTGATTATTCCAATAAAAATTTCTGGGCATAGGCTCTTGGATTGGATCAATGGAAATTATTTCCAACTAATGTTTTGCACAACCGAGCGCCATCATTTTCTTGGACTCCCACTTTTGTATATTTTATTTTTCAAGTGCATCACAGAATATCTAATTTGTAAAGATAAGAAAAATTGAGACTTTCGTGTAATGAGTAATGAATTTAATTTTTTATTCTCATTAATAAAAATTGACGAGAGTAACGAGAGCATTGTTACAAATGGTTAAGACGGAATGTAATAAAAGAATTAACAAGTGTCGAATGCATAGATTAACTGGTGACAGTTTTAATTTAATGAGAAGCTTGAGTTTGGATTTCTAAAAAAATGCTTATGTTTCAATAAATTATGACGTGACATGAAACGTAATTGCTTAAAAGAAAACAAAAATTTACTGTCAAAAAATTATTAAATTTATTGAACTTTTTTTTTTTTGAAAGTAAATTTATCATACTTCTGTTTCCACAAGTTTTACAAGTACATGTTGTGAAAGGAAAATGCTTGGATGGAAAAGGTCATTTGTGATTTTGTGTATCGATAAAGTTTTTTATTTTTATTTAAAAAATTATCAATTTTAAGGATAAATATCTTACATTGACCTGGGTACATTTAAAAAATTAATCATCTTAAACTGAGATAATAAAAGTAGTTCATGAAACTTATAAAAAAAGTAGTTCATAAAAAAATAAGAATCAATGTATCAAAGTAGAGAGCTCATCCATATATTCTGAATCTCTTGGCGGCCACTTATCGTCTTTATAGTTTTTTCACTTCTTAGAAGTAAAATAAAAGAAATATATTAATAGAAGAAAGATAGGCTGTGTTTTTTTTTGTTAATTATAAAATTCACATCTATTTAGATTTTAATTAAATATACTGACAATGTGAATATTTTATATTGTAGAACATATAAAATTTAATATTTTCAATATACTAAACGCTATAATATTACTATTGTTAACTTGTTATACTTTCAATATGCTAACAAGGACGAATGGGGGTGAAAAAGGTTACATCTGCATTTCAAACTTAAAGCTAAATTTAGTTTATTTACTGATTGACACATAATTTTTTAAACTTAACAAGGGACACTCTTGAAATTTTTAGTAAATATCACTTGAAAATTAATTTAAATTCTTCTTTTACAATAATAATTTTTAAAGGATATAAATTTTTAAGTAATTTTTTTAAAATATAATGAAAAATGAACAACTGGAAAGTTATTATGTAAATTTTTTTACAAAAAAAAAATAATATTGTATTATTATTTACAGTTATTTAAAGAAATAATTATTTTTGAACAAGGGGGACAGTGTAGCTTCTTTTTTTTAGAGAAGGGGGACAGTGTAACAATTAAAATAAATAGCATAATATAAAAATATTTAAAGAATAATACAAAAATAAGACAAACCTATCATCTATTATTATTATTATTATTATTTTGAAGTATAAGGTTAGCATAATAAATTTAAAACAAAATTATATAGATCCTACTATATCATATCACATGTTTAACATATATTTCAATTTGTAGATTATTATCTAATATTTAAAGTTTTATTAAATACTAAATTGATAAAGTTAAAAAATAATTTAAAAAAAATTAAGTAAAATGAGCTAAACAAATAAGTCAAGTTCAAACTTTAATTTTATTTAACAAGTGAAGCCCAAACTTTTTGTTAGACTTATTTAAATAAATGAATTTAGCTTGAGAGGAACATATTTTTTTACACAAATAAAACTCGATTACCCAAATCGATTAGACTCGTTTAAACTCCTAGTCCTATGCCATTGTATCCTGCAGTCTTACTATTGTATTTTGTATCTTATTGCATTTCAGAAAGTCCATTTCCGGATCCATTAAGAGGTGCAAAAAGCAATAGTAGAAGTGCAGGAAATAAATGCCCTACTCCTAGGGTTTCCTACCATTCTTAGACGGCCTTTGTAACAAAAAAAGCCATTGCTTCTCCTGAAGGGCTAATTTAAAGTTGGCATCAGTGACACAGCAAGAGTCAAGCCCAAACTCATCTATTAAAATCCCAACTTTGAAATCCGAGGTCTTTTACATCCCACATGAGTTAGGGGTATTTGAGTCCTGCAATTTTTTTATTATCCTGCATCTCCTAATGCATTCTGGAAAATGGGCTTAATATAATGGAAAGTGCTGGATTGTGCAGAAAACGGATGCCTGAATTAGGGGTTGAAGTTTTATGGGCTTGACAACGTACTGAAAGTATTTGTTGGTTTCTGAAAGATATATACGATTCTGGAAATAGAAAAAAAAAAAAATATAGGACGTTGCCTTTATGAAAATCATGAAATGGTGATTTTTGAATAATATTTTAAAACAATTGAGAAAATTTACATATTTAAAACTTAAGATCATCTAAGTATATATGAATTTAATATCCAAATTGCATGATTATCTGTCCCTTTTTTTGTACAATAAAATATATAAGATAGTCATTTATTATGATTTTCTATATACTTTAATTTTAATTTGGAGTAGAATAGATTTCACACCAAATATGTTAACATACTAGAATCTGTTAATTTTTAAAATAGGGCGGGATTCTGAAGAATATTATTCTAATATTCAAGTTTTATCAATTACCTAGCTACACTTTGTTTCATGGTGAGAGAAAAATAGAGATATTTTAAAATTATTTAAATTAAAGAAAACAAGAAAAAGAAAACTTCCACTTTACATGTTTAGTTGATGAAGAAGGAGAAAAAGTTTAATTGAATTTTAAAGTCGTATGATATTTAAAAAAGAGGATATTAAGGCCCTATTTACTTTGTTTATTTTCTATTTCTTATTTCTAATTAAAATAGACAGTGCAGATAAAAACATGTTAAGTTAAGCTTTAGAAAATATCTTGTTTGAAAATATTTTTGAGAATAAGTCTCTAATACCTGTAAGTGTGAGTACTTTAGATTAATATTTTTTTTTTCTAGCTATTGTTATTTGTTTTAACAATTGATGGTTTTTAAGAGATTTCATTTACGTCTATTTTTTAACTAGATTATATATACTGAACCAATATTAAATGGAGTGAAAAATTTATATTTCATTTTAGCGTTTAAGTCGAGAACCGTGTCTCTGATAGAAAACTGCATGAGTCAGTAGCTCCTCTGTCATTTTTCCTTTTATATTACTTGCATAGTGCAATCTTAATATGGTTTCATATTCACGATAATACATTCACTGGTTTATTATTATTTACGTGACAACTCATATAATATATTTATATAATATTACTTCTTCTTTTTTTTTTTTTTAGCATGATTCTCATCATTGATTACATCTCATATTTTCACTCTCTTATTATATTACTTTTTCTTTGGACAGGGTATTGTATTATTACTTCTATAAACACTTTATGACTAATTTCATAAAGTTTATTATTAATCTATCTCTTATATGTACTCATCTAGATCTAGTTAGGTAAATAAAATATGTGAATAATTATAAATTATGTGTTATCTGTTTTCAACTTTTATATGAATAATTGACTTGGATTTAAAATTATTAATTGAGAAAATTGGACTAGCCTGATGAAAGAGTTGTAGTATGAGAGTTCCTATTTTCATCTTATAATTTTTTCTATTTTCTATTTTTAAAATGAAGGAAAATTAATTCCTAAAATCTAAATTCTTACGGTGAAAATCATTATCCAATAAAAATTCAGAATCATCATATTGAATCATAAAAAAATCTTAAATAAATAATGCATATTTGTTTTCATCACGTCAGTAATTTATCTTTAATCTTTTAACTTTTAATCTTTCCTTATGAGTTTTAATCTTTCTCAGTCAAATCACTTCTTAGATAGTATTCTCTTTATATGAGAAAGAAAGAAAAGAAATTTGATTTGACATATATGATACAATAACCATAGTATTTATTATTGGATCAGTAAACTCTCATTAAACCTAATTGGTCAAACATTTATATTTACTCATTTATCTCATATTTACTTAAAAATCTATTTTAACATATTTAATTGATCATTTTAATTTACCAAATATATATTAAATAGCATAATATAATTATTAATACAATATACAACACATAATAATGTCAAAAAATTTAATTTCCTTACACAAAATACTAATTTATGTTTGTTTAACATCATATTTTTTTTTAATAAAAGAAACGATTGATTTATGAGAATTTAATCAAAATAACTTATGAAGTGAAAATCCGCATGTAATCAGTTTTTAAATTAATTTAATGTCTAACTATTTTAAAAAAACTAAGCTTCAAGTGATGAGAAAATGCGGATCCATGCGACCCCTCCTCACGCTATGTCAATTATGATAGAAGCTTATGCTTGTCATAACTTTCACAGACAAAAAAAAAACTAAACTGAATATTTTTTAACCAAAATTTTATTGCTATTCTATCTTTTTTTTATAAAAAACCTAGAACAAACGGGTCAAAAATTAAATGCTCTCTAACATGAATTTTAAAGTACACGAGTTCAGTTAAAAAAAACACGTGTTTTATTTCTTTTTTTTTTCATATATACACACACCTTTTCAAATATTTTTCTAAATTAAAGGAAATAATAGTTATCTTTTTTTTTTAGCGTGAAAATAGTAATAAATGTCTTCCTTTCATACATACCTGATAATAATGGTTATCCTTCTTGTGAAAAAATAAGTACATTTGAAAGAAACACATTTATTGTGGCATGTGATCTTGCCTTGTATATTTCGGACTAAATTTCAATGACACATGCATAAATAGTTATCATATCCGCTGGAACCAATGAGGAAAACTACAAATGTCAAATAAGCAGCTCTATACATAAATGATATATTAAAATCTTATGACGAAGTGATTGAAAAAATCAAAAATAAATTTAGGACAGCTTAATTAAGCTGTGTTATTTATACAATAATTGACACAACATTTTATACAAATTAAATGAGTGTTGTCCCTAACATCTCGAGTTGATATATTATTTTAAAATTTTAAATTTAGGTCTAATTCTATTATATAAAACCAACTTTATAAATATGAATTGTCTCTTATTTATATAATTCAATTTAATTATATTTTTAGTTGATGTAATCTTTAACACACTAGTTACATGTCTCTTTTTTTTTTTTTTTTATCTTTCTCTCTTTAGTTGTATAATGTCGCATGGGTCGTTTAAGAAATTAAATTTCCTCATTACATTAACCTTATTATGAGTCCGAGCACACGTATAGAAAAGTATCCATTGATGAATGATGATAATGCATTGGAATATGGGCATGCAACCCTCCTTGCAGACAATGTTAGTAATTGCTTTGCATGCGGGGAAGATTCAGATAGCTTCATGAAGATAACTAAAGTGGGGTTTTGGCACGGTTCATGCATAAAGAATCAGAATTTTCCTATGGATATCAACTCTTCGCGGATTGATGACAAGTGATAAGTGTTCCTAGAAACAAGAGGAGTGGGTGCAATGTGATGTTTCAGTGTGTCAGAGATGCCCTACGCTTACAGAAATTGGAGTTAAATGTTCTTATCTCGTATCCTATGTAAACAGTTAGTAGTTTAAAGTCAGAAAAAATCAACTTAGTTTTTCTTTTCCCTTACACCTACCTAAAGGATATGATCAAGTTGTATTGAATGTGAATGAGATCTTGCCATGAGCCATCCATGTTAATTCAAACAGTAGCACACGTTTTTTCCTGTTACATTGTTTGTGTCTTTATTAGCTGACCAATTAATCCTTTTAATTTGAAAATTGATCAATGACTTTTTGCCCTATTTTCGGCATCACAAACCAACCCTAAGTGAAAATCATAGGCTCATAGTCGATACTCACAAAGAAACTTGCCGCGCGCACATAGCATTATAACTTACAATGGCTGATGAATAAAAAGCAACTAATGATCTTGATTGAATCCACCTTACTACTACATATAAGAGAAGGTAGCTAATCTATCCATGGCCTTATACAAAGATCCACAGCCCGACTAGAAGAATCAAATGATGAACCCACAATTTAGTAGTGAATAATTGACCTGTGCATGTCCAAAATTGAATGGCATGGCATGAACAATATAGGAAGGCATAACTATTCTTTTTTTTGGTAGAAAACAATTTAAGTGAGTTAGTTCTTGATGCCATCAGACTCAAAACTTAATTCAAAGCTCACAGAATATATATAGAAGTACTTATTACAAATCATTCATAAGTAAAGTCCTCCCATCAGTAATAGAATTCAAACTCACGTTCGTGTGAGATACTAACCCACGACATTGGAAAACATAAGGATAATTGACCTTAAAACAAATTTTGAGAAATATCATGGCCCTTAAATTTCTTAGCAAGGAGACAATTAACACTGCATGATTTAAAAAATAGAAGAAGAAAAATTGACAGATAAAAAAACATTTTGGATTTTGCACAGCAATGCAGGTCGAAAGGGGAAAGGAAGATATCTCAACTATATATACGTTCTGGGGTGCAAAAGCTGTACGTTATTAATATATCTTTTTGCGGTAAAAAAATATATCTTTTTATTTGCCTTAAGAAATAATTGGTTACTTTTTGGTATAAAAAAATACTATTCTTCAGAAGTTTTCTTGCACATCCAACTAAAATTGTGCATTGTTTTAAAATTTAAAAATAGTTTTCTTTTGATTAAGTGCATCTAAGAGAGATAAAAAAAAGAAAAAGAAGACAAATGTGATTCCTTTTCTATTTACTTAACTTCACTGCCGGTGTTTATGTGATTTCGAATAAACTTCTTTATTAATTTAAATTAACAACATATATATCAGGAACCCTCGTAAAAAAAATATCAGTAACTAATAGAGATTAAGCTTATTGGAAGAGATTAATAATCTCCCACGATATGATGGACAGAAAAGTGTGAATTTTTGTAAGAAGTATTCATATTTTTTTAATGTCTACAATACCTCAAACAGAAATTGCATATAGAACGCGTCTTTAATCCGAATCGCTCGGGTTAATTCACCCCTATTTTGTGTGGCGATGATCAGATCAAGTACTTGGATCCGGTCGTCTTGCTGCAAGAGAGAATCTTGACCGTACCAACTGTTTATATATGCCCAAGAAGTTTATCTATTACTGTATGTTCCAAATGATGACCTAGGTAATTAAACAGGATATTTTCTGTGTTTCTTGTTTAAATGACATGTATCTTTTATACATATATTTGTGTATTAGAACCTCAGCTTTTTAATTAAACTGAAATAATATCTCTGACTAATTTATTCTAATTATTTTTTTTATATTTTTTAGTTTGAGTAAGCATCCTTTACAGGGTTATTAAGATTGGACCAGTTAGTTTGACAGGTTAATCCAAATTAGTTACGTCACCAATTCCGTCATCTCAAAGAATTGATATAAAAAAACCAATTGGCCGGTAAAAAGGACAAAAAAATTGGATGTCAAGAATTAGTCAAAATTTGAGAAAACTAATACAAAGAATCAGTTGAACAACTTTTCTGTTTCAAATAAAAATATTTTCTTTGTCCTAAATTTTTTTTAAATAAATGTAAGACCTATTATGTTTTAGTATTATTAAAATATTAGTTATCATATATAATATGTGATATACTTTTTATGTTAATTTTAAAAAATTTAACCACAAGCACTGATTATATAAAAAAATGTACACTCTTTTTATCACAAACTTATATATAATAAGTTTTTTAAAATTTTTATAATAATTAATTTAAAGTTATATAAAAAATTATATTTATTGTTAAATTTTAAGTCCCACATTGACTTAAAATATTGTTAAGATTGAATGTACAAATAGAAAACATCTTTCACCTTCAATTTAATTTTTAAGATCGAATTAAGTTGAGCCCTACATTTTAAGATACATAGAAAAAAAAAATTGTTTGAGTAACGCTTTTTATCCTAAGAATATATGTTAATTAAATTCATTATAAAAATATATGCGTTTTATTATGATCAAACTATATCTTCTTCCAGCTCAAAGGAGTTGTATATCCAGCATAAGACCCGTGGAAAAGGAAAATCAGAAGTTAGAAGATAGAGATAAAAGTAAGGTATGAAAGAAGTGCAAAAATGAGAGTAAATAAGAAAATCGGAATTGTTGTAACTTTTAATTTACAAAAATTACAACAATGTGGGTTCAGATTATACATGGAAAGGGACATTCATTACACTTTCGTGGGAGTTGAGTTAAATCTAGAAGCCTCCCATCTCATGTATGGGTCCAGACTCCAGGTGCTGCTAAACCATCATTTTAGGGGCAACTATACTTCTATTTTCCATTCAATTATTTAGACTTGAGAGCTAAATGATAGTCGTTATATATTTGTGGAAGTACAATAATAATTAATTATATACTTCATTTTCAATGTTAAGTTTCCAGACATTGATCTTTACCAACTTTATCCTTTTTTGGTGTCCAATTAATACTTAGTAATATTAATGCTCATACATATTTCTGCCATCGGTATCTAACAAATTTATGGATCCGAAATCCAATCACTTCACATGTTGTCTGATTATTCTTTTGTGGGTCGGAAGGCAATGGTTTTCTATATACTATGTCCTGTAAGGCTGTAACCTCTGCATTGACTAGCACGGCTTCAATTAAAGCAACGAAAAAATTTAAAAGAAAAAGGCACAAGTAAGCACTATATATACATCTATTTCAAACGAGACATAAATAGTGTGCATCCACTGCATTGACATTGAAACTTCCTAGAAATAACACGAGCAGATGAAACATCAAGCATTTATGTATGCTCAATCTCATCATCACAGAACTCAGAAGCTGGGGTGAGTGAATGATGATGATAATGGAAGGAGAAGAGAGGGCTTGTTTGAGTGAAAGATGGGAATAAAGATGTGAGTTTCATGAGCCAAAGTGTTGAAGGCAATCCCAACAACACTGTCAAATCAGACATCACTTCTCTGATCTCTCTTTTTCAGAGACCTAAGCAAACTTTGTTGAAGGTGGGGTGCTGTCATGTGTGGTGTAGTGGGCATTCCTGACTAGGCCTTTGGATTTGGATGGAGTAATAACCCCTTCATCACCCCATTCCCGTTTCATTGTCAATCTGTCTTGTCAAACCCCCCTATCAAATAAAACTACTACTAAATACATGTTTTTCTGTGGCACTGTGACATATTATAAGTGCAAGAGAAGAAAAAAACAAACAAAAAACAACAACCACTGCCACGCCTCGTGAAAAAGCAGACTCCTTGGGCTGTACATTTGTGTTCTGTGTGTATATCTGTGCCAGCTTTTTTTTTATAAGGAAAATATTACATATAATAATATTTGATAGATATATAAAAATAAATTTAGTATAAGTCAAAGAAAATTTTAATAAATCTGTGTTTGTGCAATAGTATATGATACTACCTTCAGTTGTTATATATATAAGAAATAAAATAAGAATATTTTTTATCTTAAATACAAGTAACATATAATTATTTTTAAGTGTATTAATTATTAATTTTCTTCTATAGCCTTATTTATTGTAAGAACTTTTAATGAAATAAGTGATACAGATACTCATTGATAAAAAATGATCCTTAAAAGATAAGTAATGTCATTAAATATACCCACTACTTAAATATTTAATATGTATTTTTATAATTAAAAAAATTAAAAGTTATGATATCATGAGTTAAAAGTAACTACCTTAATCCTTTTTATTAATTTTGATAAATTAGTTATTTGTTTTTTACAAATAAAATTTGAGAAGATAACAGTAATTATCCGAATAGCTAGCACATAATAATACATTGCTGTTTTGGGAGTGGTAATTAGTGAAGGGAGGTTTTCAAAGTTTGTGGCTATAGACTATAGCGGGACCTCTTAGGGGGACCTGTTAGGGTGACTTGTTGCGTTATTTTTGTGAATGGTGGCTTTCTTTTTGTCAGTTTTTTCATTTTACCTCAATTGTTACAAGCAACACTGACAGCAGGAGTAGCTAGCCAAAGCAAAGCAACTGTGTTATCTCTGTTCAACCCAATTGCAGAGAAAGGAGCTTTCACCCCCTCGTGTGTGTACTGATGCATTTTTTTGAATTCTCTCCTCTACTTTGGAATTAGAGCACATCCATACACTAATTGCAAGAGTCGTCACTTACATGCATCCACTATTATGTGTCCATATTTGTTGGCCCATTATTTTCTTCTTCTTTAGTTTAGGAAAATATGTATGCCACACCACACACATCTTAATCTAGGATTTATTAATTTAGGTTAATTAAAATGAGACATCAACTTTAATTTGCTCTGAAAAGAAAAGAGGTGGACTTGTGAGAGATATTGTCTCCCCCACGTTCGATCTACATCATTAGTCCATTCGTCAGCCTGTTTATGCAAAGTTTCGTTTCATCATAATTCATATGGTGGAGGAAGATGTGCATGGCGTTTTCATAGATACGCAAGTTTGAATCATCGGGCATTGGTTCATTTTCTTGGTTTTTCTACTTTCTTATTCTCTGAGGTCATATGTACGGATCCCAAGAGAAAAAGTAAACAAGCTAAAATAATAAATATTATTTGGTTCCATTGATAATTAAAATTCAAATCTCTTACTATAATTGAAAATTTTGAATTCAAATTTTAGTCATAGGACTGAGATTTTGGAGACGGGTGAATAAATACAAAAAGATTAATGTCACACTGGTTAAACTATAAAATATAGTAATAAGAATTAAGAAATGTGAATTTTAAAAAAAGTGTAAATAAAGATTAAAAGAAAGTAACTAGCATTTTTTCAAGTACAACAACAACTTATAAAAAAAAAAAAACTACAACAACACCACTAGTATTTTTTAAGATTGAGAAATCCTGGTGAAAATTAGTAGAACAATTATAAAAAATACAGTCATACTTGAAAGTATTTCCATAACTTTTGATCCTTTTGAAATGATCATAAGACTAATTTTTGGTTGGACCTTAGTCATATTACTCTCCTTAAAATGTATTATAAAGAAATCAAATGCAGGTCATCCCCATAAATTCAATGTGTGTTACTAATTAAACTATACTCATTACCTACAGTTAAATATCTTAAATACAAACTCAATTCCTAACTAAATTAAAATAGTCTTGTATAAATTGATCCATTAACTCCATAGTACAACAACTCGCACTTGAGGCTTATGGAAGAATTAATAGGATTTGGATTTAAATGGTCATTCTAGCGGGTTGGAAATGTGAACTAACGTTTGAAAACAGAAAGTGAAAACGGGGAATTCCTTTAATTAGGTAAAATATTAAGTCGCCTGATCAGTTATATAAAGAAAAGAAATGAGGGGAATTTGAACAAGGATATCATAAGTAGTAACCTGTACGGGGAAAAAACAATAACTATCATCCATTGACACTAATGAAACAAAAAAACGCCCCATACAACTGTGTTTCATTTGTTACTTCATTCATTCATTCTCACCACATACTGAACTTACTGTGTCAAACGTTGTTTTCTGCAGAGGTGAAAACACCACTTGTTGGCATGTGCACATTTAATGGAAAATGAAAGGGGGGAGAAAGGGGAACCGGCGCGTGCGCATATATATAAAATAACACTCACACAGTTTGAGCAGAAAACAAGTAAATACTAAATATCAATATCCAATGAAGGAAGGAACCACTGAGACTGAGAGCGATAAGACAGATCAGATTACGTAATAATAAATCCCCAACAGTACAAAAACCAAACAAAGAAAAATTAAGAATACAACCTCAGATACCTAAGTGCCTTGAAGCAGTGAGATACCATAAACTTCAACCACTACAAATACAAACAATAACAGTTCAATAAGTTAACCCAACCCAGCCCCATTCAAAGATTATGCTCCTTCCATCCCTACCTCTATTCAACCTTTCACATGACGGAAGCACAGAAAATAAAAGATGGAATTATAAATTATTTGAAATCTGAAGAGAAACTAGCTACTCATAATTACAATTCACAAACGTCAAATATTTGTGTTGTAAAATAATAGAGGGTGGTAGGGTAATGCATGGTGCCACAAATTAACATAAACCAAAAAGGGAATGAAATGAAATCATATACAAATATAGAGAGAAGTAGCAGTGTAGTGTGCGTTAAAAGCAGAAAAAGGTTTAAGATATATTCCTCTCGGTAATCACACCTGAACATATATCTTACATTCCCAACACTCCTTTGCTGTCTGACCATCCCTCAAAAGGTTAACCCAAAAATCAATAACTATAAACATCAATATTACTATAAACATAGTACTAATAAACATCCCAACCTCAGCAACATTAATCAGTGCATGAAAGGCACTAAAACTGAGATAAAAAAAAAAAAAAAAAAAAGCCCAAAAGGGGAAATTTAAGATGGCTGGCTGCTGCTAGTACCAGCAATGTTCACCTGTTCGGTTCTGGCAACAACAACAACGTTAATTTGTGTTCTTCTTTTTGTACTAGGATTTTTATATATACTACTATTATTATTAATTAATGTCACGGCATGAAAAGCTTGTTCCCGCACTTGCAACGCCACGCTTCTGGGTAGTACTCGAGGCGAATGATCAAACCCGGTTGGACCGGAACGTGAACCGGAAAGCAAGGACTGCACCAACCGCACTTGGATCTACAAGACGGCGGCGACGACCCTGGTCCGCCGAACCTCTTCTCCTCCGCCACCACCTTATCCACCGGCGACCCATTTTGCTTCTCTTCCCGGTTAAGCTGCTTCACTGCCCCACCACCTAAAAAAATAATAATAAGTACCGTGAAAAATTAGAATTGAAGTTGGAAAAAAAAGAAGTGGGGTGTTTTTTTTATTATAAAAAAAAAAAGAAGAAGAAGACTTTATTGTGTTGTGTGGAAGTGTGTACTTACTGGGATGTGGGGTGAGAGTGGTAATGGCTGAAGTGGAAGAGAAGAAGAGAAAAGTGAAGGTGGTGAAGGTTTGTAACCAATGGAAGTGATGGTGATGTCTGCGGCGGCGCATTACGGGCATGGTGTTGAAGAGTGAGAAGCTAGCTAGCTAGGATGGTGTTGAAGGGAAGCTTTGTATGTAAGTGAGTGTGTGGTATTATTATTGTTTTGTGGTGTTGCGTGAGAGAGTGAGAGTGTGGGAGAGAAAGTCCAAGTCAAAAGAGAGGAGAGTGAGAGAAGGTTGTTTGTGTTTGAGTATTAGGGGAAAAAAGGATCGGGGGGCATGGGCCCTACCAGAGTCCAGATTCCAGAATGATTGTGATAGGGTGGGTTCCAACTTGTAAATTCTATGGAGTGCCTTCAAACTTCAAACAACCCTCTCATTTCTCAAATCTTTTCTGTTCATTTTATCCCTTTAATATGCTACAGCTTATCCCGTACATGCCCTCCTTTTTTAAATAAATAAATCAAAAGTTTAATCATCATATACATATTATACAAAATCATCAACATATTTTTAAATAATTATCATAAAATTAATAAATTTATCATAAATTATAAGAACATTTTTAGTGTAAGATCTTGATTAAGGATATTGAGATCAATATCTGATATTTAGTAAATCTCTCAATAAAAAAGTTGTAGAGATCTCTAACATAAAGAATGAGTTCTTACTGTACATTGTTCAAAATAGGATAAATTTTCTTTTTTTTTTCTCTTTAACTCAAAATAAGATTTATCATTAAAGAAAAAATTATAAAAGATCTTGAGAGATCTTTAATCCTTTATGGCACTATGAAATTTAAAAAAAATAATCTAAGATCTCAATTTGAGATCTAACATTAAAAATATTCTAAGTTATAATTTAGTAATAATATCAAATTATTTTATATTATAACTACATCATTTTTTTTCATAAATAAATTATAGGTATGTTGGTAAAATCACTCCAATTAATTAAATTATCAATCACATGAATTAGTTGATATAAAATTATTTAAGTAATCATTATCTTGAGTTTAAATTTTAGATATACATAATTAAGTTCTAATACTAAGTATGCTTATAATATTAAATATTTAGATGAAAAATTTATTCATTAATAATTTAAGTATTTGATAGAAAGGTTCTCACAATGGAGACGGATAGTCACGTATACTATTCAACTGGAATAAAACTCCCTTCATCTTTTTCTTTATACTTTAAAAGCTAAGAACATAGTCATATTTTTGTTTTCTTTCGTTTCATTTTTATTGTAATTTTGGTTTTTCTACTATCATTTATTTTTAAATTCAATTTATTATTTTTTTCTAATTTAATTTTCATTATTTTAGTTATATAACTTTGATTCATTTGTTAGACACTATATGTCACCCAAAAAAAATTGTTAAGACACTATTATTATATACGTCGGCATCTGATAAATATTAAACATTAAGTTAATAATTAAAACAGTATATATGAAAGTAAAGAAACTAATCAAAATTAAAATTAAATCTATATTATGTCGCATAATTTATTTAATTTTTTTTTATTCTCTTTTGTTCATCTCTTGTACCAAAAATAAAGTATAGAATGATTGTTATTTATCTTCTAAAAAAATATTCATTACATTATATGTGTTGCAGATATAGACATGTCAGAGGTATAAGTAAACGTCTTTTCATTTTCTGAGAGGGGCAGCTAACAATAAAATAAATAAAACGAAATGAAGATTTGAAAATAATTTGGATCCAATGCTATCGCCCACTCATTTTAAATGAGCTATTTTTAGTTGGACCTATCATCCATTTGGTTTACAAATATAATTAATTTATCGCATGATAAAATATATTTTAATGTAAAATTTATTTTTCAAAATTAATTGAAATAAAATTTTAATTATATTTAGTAATTTTAAATTAGTTTTATTAAAATTTTCAAATTGAACTATTTATTTCTGTTTAATTCATTTTAAACTCAATCAAACATTAAAAATCACAATGACATTAGTTTATTTATGCATCATTAGATAGAAGCCAAAACTCATGTCACAATATTTTTCTCCAATGAAAAAATAACACCTGGGTGAAATTTTTCCATTAAGAAAAAACAGTATTACCACTAAAACAGGATAAAATTTTATTGAAATATCTTTAGTTAAAATAATAAGGTGAGGTAAAAGTGATTTGAATTCTATTGTAGGGATATGCTTGGTTTAGGAAAAATATTGAAAAGAAACTGAAGTAAAGAAAAAGGAATAGAAAGTAAGATGAGTTTTAAAGTTATTGAAAATAAAAAGGAGATAATTTTTAAATTTTTCTTATTTAATTATGTAAAAAGTCAACAAAAATTGTATAAAATTACAAAAATATTTTAAATAAAAAATGAGATATTAGATTAAAAAATTATCATTTTTCATATTGATGGTACTTTTATCTTTTAAATTTATAAATATTTTCATCCATTTATTTTCTGTAAAACTTTAAATTCAAGTACTTTCAAACGGTAAAAGATTTCAAATATCATGTTTTCATCCTTTAGAGGATCATTCTTTCCTTTTTAGCTAAAGCAAACAAAGGATTAAGGTCAAAATGTCTTCTAATACAAGAAAGCCGAAAAAAAAAAAAAAAGGAGGCTACCATGCATTTAAGAGTATAGAAATTGGCTGAATTCTCAGTATGTGGGAAAAGATTATTGGACTCATGTCAGTGGCAGGTTAATTTCATAATCAGGGTGACATTTGAAGAAATTATATTTTAACGAAAAATATAAGTGTAACAGAAAATTATTTAATTAATAACATCAGACCCTGTTTAGGTTGTTTTTCGTTTAGTGGTAACGGCGATCACAGCAAGATTATTAAATGTAAGGAAAAATATTATTTAAATATAAATTCAAAACTCGCATCTACCCCAAACAAACCCTATTCAATGTGAAAATCTCAAGATACGAAAAAGAAAGTTATACACTAAATGAAAAAAAATTGACTAGTTTTAATGAATAAATTTAAATAATTTTTTTTATAAAAATTAAAAATAAATACTAAAAAATTTATAACACGCATGCAGCACACTCAATCAATCACTCAACCAACCAGATGAACAAGTATTTGACACATCTAAACAAGAATAAATTCATAAAATCTTTACTTTAATATACGTTTTTACAAAAGAATATTCGCTTTAGTTTTTAAATATATAATGACTCCAAAAAACAAATTAAAAAATATTATATCGAATAAATTTTTATAGAATTAAAAACTAATGTAAGTTATATAAAAATAAATTGATTGGGAGTTATGAGTTTTTAAGTTATTTGATAAAAGATGAAAATAAAAAATACTAAATTATAAGGAAGAAAAAGTATTTAAACCTTTAAATAATATAATTGTTTCTTGTAAATCTAACAAATCGGTAGCTAAAGTTCATGTTCACACTAAGGACGGTGGAGAAGCTCATTTCGACTTGCAGGGAGAGTGGAGTGGCAAACTGAACCATTCAGAACACAGGAAGACTCGTTTTCCCCATTGATTTGGAGAAGAAGACTTGAAATATTTTATTTGAGAAAAAAAGGGAGGTGCACAATAGCCATAACGGTAATGAAGTTAATGTTATCCCTAACAAAAGTATCATTTCAAAACTTTTAATTAAGACAGATCATTAGAATAAAATTTTAAAAGATAAAGTATTAAACTGAATAAAAAAATAAAATAAAGAACTAAAAAATTTATTTAACCTTTTTTATTTAACTTCTAATAAAAAAGAAAAGAAACCACTTTACTCTTGTGAAATTCGATTCTTTTACAAGTAGGCACCTTAAGTTTTAATTTTATCTTAAATGATTCTTAAATTTTATTTAATTTCGTTCAAATTACTTTTTAAAATTTACATTTTTAAAAAAATATAGATGCCTGAAACTTTAATTTCAATCTTAAAATTTATCAGTTTTACAAATAATTCTTTATATCAAATTAGAGTTGAATTATTTATGTAAAATGTTAATCATTCATTAATATTTTTCTTATTCGTTTGTTGCAAATCATTTTCTCATTATTAAAATATAATAAAATATAAATTTAGAAAAAATAAAATAATAAGAAACAATAAAAAGTCTTTATTCATTTCTTAATTATAATTTTTATTATGGTTACTGTTTGAAAAATAATTTTAAAAATATAACTAATAAATGATTGAGATTTTAAATAAATAAATTACTAAGATATCTTTTATGTTAGTTGTTTAATCTGAATTTAATATAAGAGACTATTTATAAAAGAATTTTTTTAAAGATTAATAAGATAA
>PYAF01005867.1:1222127-1239908 GCA_007407185.1 Glycine tomentella
CTATCATCTGTTGTACATAAGTTTTAAAAAATACTCGAGTAATATAAATTGGCATTGGATATAAGAAATGTTTTGACATTTTTTTGGAAAATGAATGAAAACAAAAATTTATTGTTTTTAATAAAAAAATCGTGAGTATAAAAGATTCTTAAGTATGTTATTTTATGAATAAGTGAAAATAAAACTTTTTTTTTTACCTCTTGTGATAAGATAAATGCTAATGACATTTTATTTAATATTTTTTTTATTGATAATGATTTTGATATGAAATAGTCCCAATTGAAAACAATGATTATTTTTCAAGGAAACTGTAAGCATATCTAAAATAAATAATTTTGTTCGATATAATTTATTTTATATCCCAAAATTAATATTTAAACTTTCCACCACTTAATTTATAATCATATAATATTTGTATATACTCATGTACAACAGATGATAGTCTAAATACTCATAAAAGATTTACAAGCTTCTATGGAGTTCTTTTAATGTCTAAAAATCAATAAATGTAGTAAAATTTAACTTTCAATTTTTGTCTTGTTGACTCTCAACTGTCAAGGCTGTCAAGGCTCTGGTTAATTTTTTGTCATCTATTTTGAACATTGGGGAGCGTTAAATGTCAACCTCGTTTTGACAATATAACTTATATATATATATATATATATATATATATATATATATATAACAAGTCTATTATTTTTTTTTGTATTTTTTATTCATTAAACTTTGTCATGAGTCAAAAATCACAGTTGTCATTCAATTTATTGGATAAAAATTTAATCTTATTTGTAGTATATAACTGTCTATTCATAATTTTTTTTATCAATTATCTTTTTGTGTCATTTACATTCTTTAACATATGAAGGTCAATAAACTCACCCTTTTGGTTTATTCTAACTATTACAAAGACTTGAGGTCTTGAGACGCCATTTGACTTATATTTGTAGGATATCATTGTAAGAAAAGCTTGTGATAGACGAGGTTTTGAATGTTCTAACAAACAAACAAACAAAGTGAGTTATAATGCATTAAATTACTTTTAGTTTATTTCAAATTAATTATTAGTAAAATTTTATATTTCAGCAGAAAAATTTTAAAAATCACTTCAGACTCATATTCAACTAGACTCAGTCAAAAATATTCTTTTTTTTACTTTCATATATCTCTAAAAGTCACATATACATATAACTCACCACATAAGCAAAATGCTAGCTTTAATAAAGGATAGCTAATAATGATAGAACTAACATGATAACTAATATAATTTTTTTTAGATTATTTTTTGATTTTTTCTAGGTCAGAAACTACAGATATTACACAATACATTAGGTTATAGATTAATATTATTCGTGATGCGTAACTGTCGTTGATCCAAGAGAATTTAGAACAAAGTAAAAATCGAACACAATTTTTTCCGCTAAATAGGTCAACCCTACTCATGTGAACACAATATTTTCTTATAAAACTGAGCCAATCTTTTAAATTACTTTTTTGAATTTATTTCAATCTATAAATTATATCGGATAATAAATTAAAATTTTAAAGGTAGTAATTACTCTTTTATTATTACTTGCAATGACCCAATTGTACATAGGACGACTCCTTATTTGAAAATATTTACATATTATGTTGTT
Organism: Glycine tomentella; assembly: GCA_007407185.1. Lineage (NCBI taxonomy): Eukaryota > Viridiplantae > Streptophyta > Magnoliopsida > Fabales > Fabaceae > Glycine > Glycine tomentella. The sequence continues at coordinate 1,223,762 of PYAF01005867.1, forward strand.
ACACTTGATTGGGGGTATAATTTATGATTCTAAGCATATTTAATATACTTACAATTGGATCATATATTGTAAATTTTAACCCCTCATGAGCCTTTAGGTTGAGATTGTTTTTAAGTCGAGTTAGATTGATCGGTCTAGAGGGAACTTGATTCCTCCTTGGATCCAAAATAAAATAATTTTGATAAAAAATAATAGTAAATATAGTTGAACTATGTATTTTATGAAGAAGTGAATTTTGAAAAGTAATATTTTTAACCTTGAGAAAGGTAATACTAAATGAAATGATGGGAGTCAATGCGGGGAGTGACCTAGTGAGGGCCATGCGTGTGGGGGAGTGGAAGCCCATACCGTTGCAAAGTAGCTAAGCAAAAGCAAGGTTTCAGCGGAGCGGAACGCAACACAATGCAAGTGGACAAAGGCAATTTATTCACCCAAGAAATCCCCAACCACAACAAAATAAAATAAATAAAGAAGATTGTAAATAAATACACTAAGTAAACCTTAACCCATAATATTGGTATAATGATATAAAATTCTGTAATATTTATATATAAAATTCATTTTTAATTTTATTTATATATAAAATTCTTTTGAATCAACTTCAGTCAAATAATAATAATAGATTGAAAAACATCGTATTCTCTTACCCATTTTTTTTTTATTTTAAAAAAAAGTAAAGCTTTATAGTTATAGTGAGAAGAGAAGGAAGATTAGTGGCTAATAATTAAGACAGAAACATACGTGGCAGCTTAGGGTTCACCCCAAGTCCTAAAAACGCCCCCCCTAGCCTTCCCCCATTTCCCCCCAACCCAAACGCTGCCAACGACAACACTCTCTCTACAAAATTGATGGTCCCACCGACGAGCGGGTGTCGGAATCGGAGGCCATGAACGGCGGTGCCACCACCGCCACCTTCCGATCCATCCTCGACAAGCCCCTCAACCAGCTCACCGAGGATGACATTTCTCAGCTCACTCGCGAAGACTGTCGCAGATTCCTCAAAGAAAAAGGTCCCTTCTCTTTCTCTCTCTTCTCTTCTCCATGATTTCCGGCACCTGAAAAACCTCCATTCCCCTAAATACATTATTATATTATTATTTTTATTTATTAAAACATTAATCGCTCGCTCGGGATGCGGGTTTTTTAAAAATTAAATTTAACGAGAATGATATTAATAGTTAATTAATTAAAATGTCGAAGACACGTGTTCGTACAGGGATGCGCAGGCCTTCCTGGAACAAATCGCAGGCGATCCAACAGGTCATTTCCCTGAAAGCGCTGCTGGAACCTTCCGATGATGATACTCCTCTTCCTCCTCCCACCATGCACCACCGTAGCCATGCTCAACCTCAACCTCAACCTCAACCTCAAGTGAGTTAGTTACTACTTTCTTCTTTCTTTCGCCTTTGCTTCTGGAAGCTCAATTATCCTCATGAATCGTGCTTGTAGGTGAATTTGAGTGAACCTCCTCCTCCTCCGCCCAAGGCTCCGCCACCTGAAGAACCCGCTTTTAATGCTGCTGAAGACATTCAGAAATCTGCGTCGTCTGGGGAAAAGCCTACGGAAACTAATGACACCAACACCAACGTTGCTAATAGCCCCAAGTTTGTTTCTCTCTCTCTCACTCTCTCTCTTTCCTCTCTCTCTCTCTTCATGGTTTTTAATGCCTTTTTGTGTGACCGGTATAGTTCTTTTTTAATCATTTTTTTAAGGTTTTAGGGTGTGGAATCTCGTCCAAGCTAGTTGGATCTTTGATGTTGCTTTCCGTACTTTGTGGGAAGAAAATAGTGTGGTTGGTAAAGTGTGCTTTGGAGTTCAGTGAAGAGTGTAGGTTGGTTAAAACTTGAAACGTTGAGGTTTGCTTTTTTAAGTGGATTTTCTTTTGGCATTGGCTTGGAAAATTGGCTCATTGTGTTGTGTTATTTATTATTTTTTTTTCTTTTTCGTGAGGTGGGAAATGATACGGACGGTGGGTTTTTGGTATCCGTTGAATGTGTATGGGTGGGAAAAGTGGAGGAACAGCTGTTAGTGAACTAGTCTTAGCTCTTGGGTATGTTTGGATACATTTCTCCATAAACACTTTAGGTGGAAAAAAATAGAAAATAAAATGAGTTGGACTTCTACTATAAGCTAATATTAAGTTTTATATAAGCTTTCTCTTTTAACAATTTAACTTATCCAAAAACTGTAGTGTATAGGTTGGTTTTAGCTTATGGGAGAAGCTCAATTCATTTTATCTTATTTTTGCCAATTATCAGTACCTGTAAAGAAGTTTATCCTAACAGGGCCTTGAAACAGTTTGTATATTCCTGCAGTTTAAGAAAATGTTAGGTGTATTTCTGGGATCATGCATGGGTTGGATCTTTCTGACAGTAAGGTTAGGAAAAGGTTTATGGCCATTAATTTGGATGTTTGGATTTTTCTGGGATGTATTAGGTGGGCTCTTTGTTTTGTTTTAGCAGGGTTGGGTTTTATTTTTTGGGTCGGGGTGGGGAGAAGAATGATTGGAAAGTGCTACCTTCTAGAAGCACTAAGGATTTCTATCCAATTCCAAACAACCAGTTAGAGCATGCGAAGCAAATATCTGTTATTTCCAAATCTAGATATCCCCATAACTTTAATATTGTTGTTATTCTATATTTGTTGCATTGTGTTTGCTCTTTGTTGACTAATTAATATTTAATTGTTGTTTTTTGTTTTCCATTCATGTTTGATCTTATGCAATTGTGTCATACTACTTTAATTTAAAATTTTCTATTTAGATATCATGATTGAGGTGGAGAAAGGTTCATGCAGATTAAATACGTGGCAAATATCAAAAGGAGGAAGGGGAATTCTTTAGGTGTAGAAGTGATTCTTTTAGGTTTTAACATCATGAATTTCAAGATTCAAGGAGTACGAACAAATAATAGTGAAGTTTCCATCCATAAATTTGTGTTGGTATCTATGTCAAGTCTTGTTTCCTTATTAATAGCATCTAAATAAATGAACCTGTTTATTTGTGGATAACCAATAACCCTTGATTTCAGCCATGGATATGCTAGGAAATCATATGTTTTGTTGATATGGAATACCTGGGAGATTTTGCTTTCAGCTGCAGCAAGTGGTAATCATACCTAGCTGAAAAGAAAGCTGACATGAGTATTATAATTAGGTGTTAGGAACCTGAACAGAACAAAGCAAAACTAAATCTCCTCCAAGGTTTTCCCCTTGACGAAGGGTTTCTGTTTTCAAAATAGAACTAATGCTCAGTTTTCCAAATGATAACAAAAACGCAAGGAAGCCTCTTCCCTTGCATCCTTTATTTATTTACCTTACTATTTACTAACCCCCTCTAGCTAACTAACTAACTGATATTCTAACTGTCTCTAACTAACTTCCCCTTCCCCTCTGCCTTAATGTTAAGTGTTATAGATTTACTAAAGTGTCTTCCCTGATTCATGTTTAAATTAAAATCTACTCTTGCGCAGTTCTTTACAAAACTTTCATTGTATAGTTACTTTCCATATCAATGGAGCGATTTTGTAACCTAAAATGTCAGATAGCTTAAATTCAATACATTTGCATAAAATATATGTGACTGGTGGCAGGCCAGTGTTCCTTTTTTGTAGTATTGTCCATTCATACTCTAAACATTACTTACAAATGTGGTCATAGAGGGTGTGCAACTAGTGGATCATTTGGGCAAATGACAATTTTCTATTGTGGTAAGGTGAATGTCTATGACAGAGTCTCGCCTGATAAGGTTGGTAATGATATATCCTCTTGCATCAATAGCTGGCCATAATCAAATAAGATTTCACCTTCCAATTCAACCTTATTTGGATTTGCAGGCACGGACAATCATGCAGCTTGCCACGAGTCCGGTCCAGTTTACTCAGGATGATCCTTTAAATGGAAATGCAACTGTTTGGACTTCTCCTTGCCACTTACCAATGGATAAGGATGTCCTCGTCCCTGTTGATACAACAATCCTACATGTTGCTCAAGCAGGTAGCTAGTGGGTTGGAAGATTGCTTGATTTTGCTATGAAGTATTAGTACTAATTACTTTGATGTGCAAGGAAATGAGTCTTCTTCAGGGCCCATTGCATCAAAATTTGGAATTCTTCAAGGAATGATTTCATCTGATGAGCAGATGAAGAAAATGATTGTAGCCTTTTTATTAGCTTAACTACCAGATTCAATTTATTTCTTAAAAGAGGATGCAGTGCTAAGTTGCCTTGCTTTGTCTTACAGAAAAAAAAAATCATGAAATAGGGTTCAAGCTAATTGTTGCTTCTTATTTTACTATTTCATGTGCCATGTTCATTGAGTTTCTCATGCTATTCCTTTGCTGTGCATGTTGAAAAGTATTTTGATGTCCAGTCATTAAAATGACCACATTCCATCTGAATGCTGATTTTTTGAATTATAGCTTTTGAGTCTGTGTGTCTTGAAGATGGACTAGCACAACATCTTTGACTTGCTTAAATCATGATAACTTGCATAATTTGAAATTAAAGATGTTAAGATCCACATATTTACTTTTGTGATATTGCTAACATCATAATTGGTGTTCCGAATTGTTTTTTACAGATAAGATGGTGGAGTATCCTCTGCAATATAGAGAGAAAGGTAGCATAGCTCGTGATGCTGGTAAGTATTATTAACTGTTTGGAATTTTCAATCTGCTAGAACTTGTTCTATTGTGTGAAAAATTTACTGAAAATCTCGAAGTAGAAAAATAAATTTTTGATAAACTAGTGAGCTGTATTTGGACCCATGCTACTTCCCTTACTGAATCTCTTTTAACATGTCCTACCCATTTCTTTTCATTGATTTGGCAAGTCTTTGGAGACCTTTTTTTAGTTTTTTCTCCTAGGCATATCAGGTCATTATTTTTTTAATCAAGCAAAACAAAATTACCTACTTGATTTAAGTTTCTTTCTTGGATAAAACAAAATGGCTTTGTTTGATCAATGTAGTCCATGGAAAAACATAACTGGTTAACAGAACTTCCTGTTCTTTGTGAATCTAAAAGCAATGAAATTCGATAAAATCTTGTGGGTTTGATTTACTATATCATCACAACTTGAATGACATATTTATGCACCCACTTGGCAGCATAATATTCATCTTAGATTGCAAGTATCTTTTAGAGGTACAGAGAATTGTTGTTTAAACTTCAAAGCATTGTAATAAGTTTTCATACATCAAATTCCTAGAACATAAGTATTCATAATATATATATATCTGTTTCATAAGATGTAAAGGGTCAGGAACACCGAAAAGTGTCATTGCAACGATATCTTGAAAAGCGTAAGGACAGGTATTTGCAGTACTGAACTGCCATTTGTTTATAGACATCAATTTCATCCATTGTGTTTCAAGTGTGTTGTTTAGTGATAGCCAGCTGAATTATTCTCTTAATCTGCCCTGTATGTTAGGGGAAGATTGAAAGGCAAGAAATTGAATGGGATAACTTCATCTAACTTCGAGATGTATTTGAACCTTCCAGTGAAGGTCCATGCCTCAAATGGGAATTCAAGCCGTAGCAGTACTAGCTCTCCACCACAACCTAGACTGCCTCTAGTTTCCAGTGGTTCAGCTGACAACCAGCTAAAGGTTGCCCTTCCCATTGATCTCAATGACAAAGGTTAGTTGCAATCTTTCTTCAACGTTAAGTAACAAAACCCTTTTTTTTCCTTACAAGAATGTGATAATTAGCCTTAAAGCTTTTAAGATTATATCAGAGAAATATAATAATTGAATTGAATCTGATTGTCCTGCTTGCTGTCTTGATATTTGGGGAAGTGAGATTTGCAAACCATCTGACAAGCAGTGAGGGTTCTCTGTGTGCAATGCTTCCAAGACAACCTTATACCGGTGTTAATCTTTTGCGACTAGTTTATAAAGTATAATATTTGTGGTGGTGATTAAAAACTAAATGGTGAACCAAGATTATGATAAACCGTCAGCCTCAATACTAGGTTACCATTTGTTAAACAATATTTTATGTCATAGACTTATGTTGTTTCAGTGTCTTTGCAGATGTTCAAGAATGCTAAAATTCAAACTAGATTAGATTATGCAGAGTTGGGACTCGTAGATGATTGAAGAGAGATGATGAAAGTATTATAACTGAAGAGACCCTAGCGTCTAGCAGCCTACTGCAAGAATTGGATTGCTCTTAGACTGGTCAATTTTAGTATATTTAACTGTTTGGGCAAATTTCTTTTGTTTAGGATAGTGGAGTGTCCTGATCAATTTTGTAATCTAATTTCATCCTTCGGGAATATCTTGTTACTGAAGTTTTAAGGTTTTATGAGTTGAAATGTAGAGCCAGGAGCAGCTATTTTCCCAGGAATATATCATATGTAAATTCATCGTGCTGCCTCTTGTTAAATGTTAATAGCTTTAGTGCAAGCCAAACTACTCTCTTACTCTTATATCTTATGTTTGTTTACTCTATTGGTGCTGATTTCGATTTTGTTTCATGACGAACAACTTTAGTAATTTCACTGAACGCTGATATTTGTAGGATAAATCTGTCACGCTATACTGCTATTCTTTTTTTGGCCATAGACAGTTTGTTTTTTTAATCTACCACATTGGTGGAAAGTATTCATCAATTTTGTATTGGCTGGAAAATTCTAGTTTAATTTATATCTTAATTTAAAATATTATATATTTTTTGACATGAAAAAATTTGATAAATTATATAAATGTCTAAATTTATTTTGTTATGTGATGTAAAAAAGTGATATTCTGGAATTTAAAACATTTATCTGCCACAAAATTAGCTCAAGTTTACAAGAGGGTGCAAGCACTCAAACAATCTGAAAAAAAAAAAACCCGACGATAACGATATTCTTTTTCTGGTTGGAAACACCCGCCACACGTCACGCGACGGAAGAAAAGATGGTAAAAAATAGAAAAGAAATGAAAAGATGGTAAAAAATAGAAAAGAAATACATGCGCCACAATAATGTCATGTGGTTTTTAATTAATTAATTTTTTTACGTCTTGGGATAACAAATATATAATGTCACTCTGACTAATTGCAATTCAGATAGAGAGAAGGAACCAGCGTAAGAAAGGAGTGTCATTCATGGCGATCGAGGCGAGTTCTTCTCCATGAAGTAATCTGAATCTAAGTTTAGGACTTATTGTTATTAATAAAAAGTTGTGACATGACATGACAGGCATGGTTGATGGACGATAGCAATGAAAATCCAAGGCTTCCTCACCGTCGCAATCCCAACGAATCAGTTTCATTGGACCAATTAGCAGGTGAGCTCATCTCATCTCTCTCCCTCTCTAATTTTACTTCATTTTAACGTTTCTGGCGAATTTTGCAGAATTGGGGGTGTTATACTGGAAGCTCAATCCAACTATCTATGAGAACGATCAAGAGTTGACCAAGATTAGACAAGATAGGGGATACAACTACATGGTAATATTCTATTTATCTTTTAATTTTATTTTGGTTTCTGTAATTAGATAGTGCTTCAATTGTTACCTCTTCAGTCTTCATTGATTAACCCAGGATAGGAATAGTATTTAGAGTTCCCAGCATATTATGAATTTGAACATACATAGAGAAGAGTTGCTACAGATTACACTGAAGTTCAGGAAATAAAAACAGAATTCTTAAAATATAATAAATCCTGCAAATTTGTTAAAAATAATTTGCCCTAGGATTTGACTCTGAACATAAAAAGCCACCTATAGACGCTTTATGCCCAATCATTCCGCATAACACTTGCAAAATATCTTTATACTTTATGAAGAGTGTGTGTGACTCCTGGGATAGGACACACAGAGCTTAGCAGCTACACTATATTGCTCTGAGACTGAGTCCATTTCTCATTACTTAGTGGCATATTTTCTGAGAGCCTAAGACTAAAAGTGTTCTTGCCTGTTTATGAGTCCATTTCAATAATCAAGGAGAACAAGGCGATCTTTCAAGTTTGCTGTTGTTTGCTAGCCATTGTTATGAATATTGTAGGTGATATGAAGATTTGTTTGCATCTTATGCTGTAGGACCTGCTTGATTTATGCCCAGAAAAGGTGGAAAATTATGAACAGAAGTTGAAGAACTTCTACACTGAGCACATTCATCAGGATGAAGAGATTCGTTATTGTTTGGAAGGAAGTGGCTACTTTGACCTGCGAGACAAGGATGATCACTGGATTCGCATTTTGATCAAGGCTGGTGATCTTATCATTTTACCAGCTGGAATCTATCATCGCTTCACCCTAGACCCAAGTAACTATGTGAAGGTATGAAAGTCTTATGCTAACCACAACCATATATTCTCTTGCTAGGGCTTCGTTTTTGGGATGTGGAAGGAAGAAAATGATGCTGGTCTAAGATTGTTTAAATATATCAAGATTCAAGGCTTTTCTAGGTTGATTAATCATTGTTTTGTTGTGTGTTTGTGTGCAGTTAATGAGGCTGTTTAAGGGCGAGCCAGTGTGGACAGCATATAATAGACCACAGGAAGACAATCCTGCTCGAAAGGAATACATTAAGGGCCTAGCTGAGAAATTTGGAGTGCCAGTTGCAGCTCATTAGGGCCCTGAAATACACTAGAATATCTTGTTTCAGATATTAATCACAGCTTAAGGTCTGTGATGTAATTGTTGGTACAATATTTGTGTAGTTTTACCATGAGAAGACTTGTCTATGAACCTGAAACATACCAAGCATGAGATGAAACAGACCTAAGAGCTAATGATATATGTTTACATACTACTAGCTTTTGTCTCTGTGAAGCTGCTATTATGTTCTGTTAGCCCGTGTTCAGTTGTTTAGATCAAATTTTTTCCGTTGAGGAGATAGTGATACTGGCATATATTCACGATATGTAGGCTTTGAGAAAGTGGTACACACGACCAAACAGATCCCTTAAGCACTCATCACCCAACCACCTATCACTCCCTTCCCTCACCTTCCACTGAATATTGCTGGAAAACCAATCATAAATAAATCCCTCCACCACCATGAAGCATGCCTTTGATGAGACCCCGCGTCTAAGTCCCGCCACCCCCGTACTTCTCGTGAATCGTACTGTCATTCTATTCGTGTTGTGTTCCATGTTTGCTTCAATGTCCACGGGTTTCTAAGCTAATATTGATGAATGTGTGAGATGGAATGGAATATGAGTTCAATTTTGTATCTGGTGTGTTTCAAACATACAATGGAACTAAAAAGAACAAATTAAAATTACATATTCTAATATGTCTTTGTTTGTCGAACGTTATGGAAGTCTCATTTTTTTAATGAAGAATTCTAATTAGTTCGCCGAATGCTGTTTATTGTTTTAAATTTTGATAATCACAATTAAATTTGAATTTACGATAATTTGTTCGACTAAATTTTGATGAAAAAAGTTTTACTTTAGTAGAGTTCAGATTTTTGTTGATTTGTAAGAGTAGTGCTGGGTTTAGTTTAGGGATGAACTCATGGACCGAGTAAATACCCAAACACATAAGGAGAAATTGCTTTAGGTAGTGTTTATTTTTTTATAAAGTTTCTTTTTATCCTTTTAAAGGAAAAGTTTAACTAAAAATATTTTATCTATCAGATGAAAATAGGCCAAGTTAAACAAGATTTGTGTTAATAGGTATAGCCCGTTTAAAAAATTCTAAGTCTATATGATGTAAAGTCTTAATGTGTGTATCATATAACTTTCAGCAAATATCTTACTTAATACACAAAATTAATTCATACTTATAGTTTATAATTAGACATTGCAATTCTAATATTAAAACATATAGAAGTTTTATTTACCATAATAAGATAGATAGAAGAAATCGTGAAATATACTTAATTTAAACAAAGCATTAGTTTGTGAATTATCCCTCTCTCTATATATGATTTATGCAATTTAAATTGATGAACCAAATTAAGTTGTTTGTGAATTTGATTCAAGTCTAGATCGAACAACAAAAAAAATATTAAGACTTAAGATCAAGTTGGAGAAACTCAAACTTTGAGTTAAAAGATTTATTTTCAAATCAATTAAGATTAAATTTGAGTTTAGTCTAATTTTACTCATTTTCAACTTCAAATTCAGATCAATTTGTTGAACATTAATTAGTGATTCTAGTATAAAATAATTTAGTGATTTTAAAAAATAAAAACAAAACTTGATTCATGTTATTTGTAATAAAAACATTCCATTTAAAAAAAAAAATTGGTTTCTTGAGAAAAAGTTTCAAGTAGCTTTGCATAAAAAAGTAGCTTTTGATTATAAATTTTTATTTCTGTTCAACTTCTCATTATTTTAAGAACTGTAACAAACACATATAAAATAAAAGAAAAATGATTTTTTTATAGAAAAAAGTAATTATTTGGTGAAAAAAAAGCTTAAACAAGTTGCCCTCTTTGTCAAGTTTTATTCCTCTTAAACATGATATGTTCTACTTTATTAAGGGATATGACTTAAATGATTGAAAAACATGCATGAATTATTGTATTTTCTTATTCATATGATTAAAAAAGATACATTTATATTTTTATTCTTTGCAAATTATAAAAGAATATTCCATTTCAATTCACTATTAAGACAATCTCTTATCTCCGTCCATTCGGGTTCTTGTCAATAACTTGCAGGGCACCTTACTTATTGACATTTTATTTATGCTAGAATATATATTATAGAATTTTATATAATAATATTATTGAATTTTTGAAACATAAGGGGTGGGCACATATCTTGTTGAACGGTGGTTTCTGGTATAGGCTAAGGCTGAGTCCCGCCACCGCCACTAACAAACTTGCTCTGCTTCCACTAATGGCTGCTTTCTCTGTGACGGCCACCACTTCACCTTCTTCATGCTTTCTTCAACGATGTCGTTTCTCCACCCCTTCTCTCTATCTACATGTAATCCTCTCCTTGCCCCTGCTTTATGGTATTTTCTTTTTTCGCTATCTTGCTCTTTCTATGTCGGCGGTTTTACGAATTATGCTTAAAATTGCTATCTTTCTAAATTCAGGGCTCACCACTGCCACAAAATAGGAAAATTGGGATTTTCGGACCATTTTCCTTCAATTTGAGGAGGTAGAATTTTACACTTATCGCTGTATTGAATTCACTATCTGTATGTGTGTGTGTTTTTTACGATTTATTTTTCAACTTGGTAAGGTATGCTTGATTGGAGTGAAAGTGGGAAATGTCAATATATCTAAAGTTTATTATAAGTTGAGATTTTGAATCTAACTATTTTAACTCATACTACCAAATGTAGCCCCTTAGTTTTGTGTTATACTACTTATATAATACTCTATTTCGGAAGCTGTGAATAGTAAATTGGCCTGTCTGAATCTCAAAACAGGAGAACTTTAATGTGTGCAGTCAATCAAATGGAAGCAATGAAAGACAATGGTGAAACTGATAGCCTCATAGGTGTGCTCGGAGAAACAGATTCTCACCAAGTAAGAAGAGGGGCACTTTTTTGTTCCTTGTGCCTTATTACCCTTCTATTTCTTGTTGTCTTTACTGGAAGTGATTAGTTTTTTGAGAAAGTGTATATTTTGGTATTCTAAACTAAAGATACATGTGTCATCACAATGGTCTTCCAATTGGTTCACCAAAGATATACATGAAATCAATTTGGTTTTTTAATGTCAGATTTTTGCCCAAGTTGATCTTTGAAGGGTGAAATTAATGGTATATAACCTTTGATTTGAAGGCACACTAAAAGTAAATCATTTTTAACACAATAAGCAAAAGTGATATAAGTAGAGGACTTATGTGCTGTAGGCATGTAGATGTACCCTATATCTTTTAACGATCAAGATGGGTGCTAACTTTATGTTTTTCTTATAAAAAACAAGATTATTACCATGTAACTTGTTGGTGCTGTTGCTTTAACAGTTTCCCCTTTGGATAATGGTTATAACCCATGATTACACAAATTTATGCTTTCTTTGTCTTGTTTAGAAATTAGAATTCATGCAATATTTAGTACTTTGGATACCAATTTGACTATTCCATGCAGGATTTAAGTAGAACTATTCCCAAGGTGCGGAATGAAAGTATCGAAGCATGGTCACAATTTGCTAAAAGAGTATCTGGTGAATGGGATGGATTTGGAGCAGACTTCAGTAATGAAGGGAAGGCAATTGAACTGCCGGAGTCGGTAGTGCCTGAAACATACCGGGAGTGGGAGGTTAAAGTATTTGATTGGCAGACTCAATGCCCCACTCTCGCTGAACCAGAGGAACGTGTTCTTCAATACAAATCCATTCATTTACTTCCAACTGTAGGATGTGAGGCTGATGCTGCTACACGGTACAGCGTGGATGAGAGGAAAGTGGGAGGGGAAAATAATGGACTTACTGCCTTTGCTTACCAATCCAGTGGTTCTTATGTTGCTATCTGGAAAAAGAAGGATAACTTATTAGAGTTGGAGTACTGCTTGATCAATCCTCAAGATTGTGAATCTCGGGTTAGGATTATTCAGCTTATTGATGTATTAAATAACACAGAGATTGTGCTAAAGGGTATTAAAGTGTATCGTGAGCAGTGGTATGGGCCATTCAGAAATGGTGATCAACTAGGAGGTTGTGCTATCCGTGATTCTGCATTTGCTTCTCCTGCACCCATGAATGCTTCAGATGTTACTGGTATCTGGAAGGGATCTAAAGCTGTCGCCTCTTTCGGCACTCCAAACACTGTGAGTGCATGGATCTCTCTTGCCCTTCTGTTTTTATATCTGGGTTTTTCTTGGTTAATTGGCTTAATTGGCATGTCCTTTTCTATTTAATTCCAGGAGATATTTCAAGAGCTTTTTGATGACAAAGTGCAGAACTCTGTCAGAGATGGAGATAACAACATATTGCTTCCTAAGCAGCTGTGGTGTTCTCTTAAACAAAGCCAGGAAGATGAAACTCTAAGTGAAGTGGGATGGCTTTTAGATCATGGGCAGGCAATCACATCAAGCTGCCTATTCTCAAGCACTGCAAAGCCACAGGCAAGTTACAAATTACGCTAAATAGGTTTCTTTTTTTAAACTAATGATAGATGTTGATAGATATGGAAGATTCACTCACAAAATATTTTGAAATTCAGTTAACTTCGATAAATGTGTGTATGTGTGTGTTGCTCTTATGCTGGGCTCCTGAAGTTAAGAAGAGGGGATCCACATTTGGGTATAGAAGCACCAACACTAGAGATGCTGGTTTGTATAATATATTAATCTATCCTATCTAGGGTCGAGTAAGACATGAACCTATTTACAGTAGAGTAAAAATGAAGAGAAAAAGTTGTGGAGATATCAAATAATGGTGGAATAGATTAGTACGAATCTTCCAATTTCTCTCATTTTTTGGCAATGTGCATTCTTTACATGTTTGCTGGATGCCCGGCATTTAGAAACAGCACTTGGCATTGTCTGAAACCGAAAACCAAATGGATATATCGAGTAACAAATAAATCATTAGAACAACAGTATCAACTTAAAGGAGGGATGATGACTCTTTAGGAGAACACTCTTTTATTGCATCAACGTAGATAGTGTATAAGCAGATGTTTAGTATATTTTACGTGCAGGAGTATTTTTTTTGTTGTTGTCTGGTTCCAATCAAATCTTTTTGCTTACTATTTAAGCCGTATTTCTTCTGACATAGCCATGCTCTTCATCTTTGGCAGGAAATATCAATAGCATTAGAAACTAGAGCCCTGGAATATGCATAGCCTAGGTGACAATCCATTCTGATCCAAATATTTTTACATTCCTAAAAGGTAGTACTATCCAAGGTGATTTATTCAAATACGAATAATGTTATTTGTACAACAAATTTTATAACTAAGAGAGAAAAAGAGAAAAGTATAAGATGTAATAAATAATGTGATAAAGAAATATAAAGACAACAAATGCTGTATAAAGTGTTACATTTTTTTTATCAGTGTATAAATATGACAATTTTGTAGCAAAAAATGTGTTTTTTTTTTTTTTTAAATCATAAACATTCATTTCAACTCATGTATATAAGTTGCATTCGTTTTATCTTTCATGGTATGTTTCTGTCATTTGCCGTGCAGTGTGTTCAGAGGTTTATCTGTACATTACGGTTATTATATTACATGCAGATGAGTTTAGTGCTGTAAAATTAAATTGTCATTTCCCTTATGTTTTGGATGGAGAGCATTAAATCAGACAGGAAGAAAACTCTTGAAATTTAAAAATTTTCTACTATTTGGTTAAAGGGAAAAATAAAGAGAGAAAAAACCAAAAAAAAGTCTTTTCTTATTCTTCATTTTAAGATTAAATTATCATTTTTTTATACTCTTTTCAACTAGAGACGTTTATGTGATTTTATATTTATGTTTTTTTTCCTTTTACTTTCTATCTAATTAAATAAGAGGAAAGGCAATTTTAAATTATTTATTTTACTCTATTGAACCACTTAAATTTTTATTTATTTATTTATTTATGTATTTTCCTAAATCAAACCTATCTTAATGGACTTCTTGTTTCAAAGGAGGGGGAGGAAAGGAAAGGAGAAGGAAAATGTAAAATTTTCATTACATTTTTTGTTTGGTTAAAGAGGGAGGAGAGAGATTTTAACAAAGAAAAATAAGTAATTTTTTTTTCTTTCATGAGAGGAAGGTTTTTTTAAGAATTAATTTATTTTTATGTTTTTTTAATTTTGAATTTTAAAATATAAGTAAGATTATTTAGTTAATATACTTGAAATATTTTTTTAGAAGCAATACTTAAAATATTTTAAATCTACTATATTCCTCTCCAAATATTGCTAATGTTGAGAGCGAGCAAACATTGGATAATAAAATATTTTGGTTTTCTGTATTTTTTTTCTTTTTTTTTTCACTCTAAAATTTGAATCAAGAAAATTTAGAAAGTCCTCCCTTTTACCTTTCTCCATTTTCCTCCTAACCAAACATTACAAATAAATTACTATCAAACTACATTGGTAGACGTTACCATAAGGCAAAGTAATGTGTGTGGCGTGAAAGGAAATTTTGAGACCTCGACCTTAGCGCTGCAAATTTTTTTATTATTTACCTAAAGGTCACGAGGGTCAAAATATTTGCAAGAATGTCACGCGGCCTATTTCGCTGGGCAGTCCAGCGAAATAGGTTTGCTGATGTGGTGCCGCTCTGACCAATGCCCCAGTGCCCTGGCAGCAGCGGGCAGGACACGTGGTGCTCTGTGCGGAATTCGCTGGGGGGAGCAGCGAAATAGAAGCGCCTTTGACACGTGGCATACCTATTTCGCTGGTGTCAGTAGCGAAATAGGTCAGACCAGCCACGTGGCTTTAAATCATTGGTGCTCCCTATTTTGCAACTTAGCCCAGCGAAATACACCCCCCCTCTATTTAAGCACACCCCCCCCGACGGTTTGTTACAAGAAATCGTTTTGCCTTGTTATTGCTTTAGTTGTTTTGAAAAATTCAGCAAAATAAGTGATAGTAGGAATGGTTTAATCACCATTGTGTATTATAATGGGAGAAGATACGTTGGACCGCATGGTCAGGTGTTCGAAGGAGAAAGCAAAATGTTTCGTATTGCGGAACGATGCAGCTATCATCATTTGATGAAAATGATATACAAGAAGTTGCGGTTACAACGGGGTCAATCGGTGTCTCGACTGAGTGCTAGATGTGCATCTGGCAACCCAGTGCAATGGGTTGGTGTGGATATTGTAGATGACGACGATGTAACCTTAGTTACAGACGCATGCACATCCGATGGAGAAAATCCTAGATTTATAGAATTGTATGCGGAAGTATATTGTGGTGGACAGTCAAGCAGTCAACACGATCCAGAAAACATTGGCTCCATTGACCTTAATTTAGAGCCGATGGTCAATTTGGAAGATAGCGATATATGTGCATCACCACAACCACCACCACCAAGTCAACTGTCACAGCAAATTGTTTCTGAAGATACAGAAATGGCGCCGGCCCACGACCCAGCTTGGGCCATGAAAAGTTCTGATGAAGAGGTTGATGAAGGTGTTGTTCCAGATAGTGACTCGTCGGATACGGACGTCGACGGTGATTTTGATCGTGCTGTTGAAATCCCTTCTCCAGGGATTGTTGGAATGCAAAATCAGCCTCCGATTTTAGGTACGGACACGTAATTGTGTGTTACTTAATAGTGTTATTTTTAATATATTATGGGTTA